>JANJXV010000009.1:23449230-23609230 GCA_024803745.1 Megascapheus bottae | reverse complement strand
TACAGGTATCAACTGCTACGCCTGGTCTGCATCTGTATTTTTTTTTTAATAGATGCATTTTCCCCCCTGGGGAACTGTAGTTACACATATTCTGTTCATCGTCCATAATCAGATTTCTAAATAGGCTGTTATTGGGACTCAGAGAATAGCACTTTCACCAATCTATGGCATATTTCTATTGTCTTTATACATTGAGCAATTGGGTCTGAAGGGAAGTAAAAGATCTTGTAAAGACATGTATAAAGATCCCCCTACCTTTTCCTTGTGGGTATCTTTGACAGCCTAGGGAGAGGCTTTCTTCATTATGTCTACAGGGCAAAATAACACCATTGGCTTTCATGCCAAACCTGAAATCTCATTGTTTTCAGAAAAGAAGTTAGAGAGGCTTAGTGTGTGGGTACATAATTATATAATTTGAATTTGATTCAGAGACTAAATTAAATTCAAAGACTAAAACAGGACGGTAGCCACTCTGGCTATCATAGTGAGATCTTGTCTGAAAAGACCTGCTCCCTCTTGCTCCCCAAGAGAAAGACTAAGGTAGCCACATTTAAATGACATCAGTCAGTATGGCCATAAGGCCTATTTCCTGGGATCATGCACATTCCTAAGAATGTTTGCTTGCAGACTATTTACTTTAAAGAATTGTTTATGGTACCTCTAAGTTACCTATATTCCCCCTTACATATAAAAAGGGTCACATAAACTTTTTTCTTTCTTTTTTATTGCCAGTACTGGGCTTAAGTCAGGGCCTGAGCACTTTCCTTGGACTTTCTCAAAGCTAGAGCTCTACCACTTGAGCCTCAGCACCATTTTCAGTTTTTTTTTCTATGTATGTGGTACCGAGGAATCGAACCCAGGTCTTCGTGCATGCTAGGCAAGGACACTACCACTGGGCCAAACTCCCGGCCCCAGCTTTTGAACAATGTTGGGCAAGAGGTAAATGGCCTCTGTGTACATGGTAAATTTACATATATATGCAAATATATATCCCATGAGATGCTTATTTCCAATAAACCAGCAAAAAGCCTGAAGAGTTGTGACTCAAGTGGCAAAGGGCAGTCTTGAGTGGAAAAAGGCAAGCAACACTGTGAGTGCTTGTGTTCAAGCCTCATTATTGGCAGGTACACACATAAACACACACACACACACACACAAATACACACACACACACACAGGTTACCATAAGAACAAAAGTAACAAAATTACATTAATATAAATATTTATTCATATGTATATTAATTATGAACTGAGCACCTATTGTGCTAGGATTTTTCAAACATAGTTGGAGCATGAGATTAATTTATCATAATTTATAAACATTTAAACATTTTCAAACTTAATTGTTGTAAATTATAGTTTGTGGAAATTGCTACTTAGGAAGAAGTCAGTTGGTATTTTGTTTTGTTTTGTTTTGTTTTTTCTCTTCTTCTTCTTTAAGTAAGCTGATCTGAAGAAAAAGTCATTACCAGGTAGATGATGGGAGCTCATACCTATAATCCTAGCAACTCCAGAATCTGAGATCTGAGGATTGTAGTTTGAAAACAGCCAGGGTAGAAAACTCCTGTGAGACTATTATCTCCAACTGACCAGCAAAGAGCCACTTCAGCGACTTTTATCAGGTCTCTTTCTGGTCTTGACTCACTTCCTTATTCAACCTTGATCTTCCTAGTTCCACGGAGAGAACTTTGTATTCTAGTTGGTTTTCTGGTTGTTGGATTATTGTTGGCTTAAATTTGCAATTGGTGACATAAAGCCTCCTTGCTGATGAATTTCATTAAGGTCTTGTCCCCTCTCTGAATTCTACCCTCTTATTGTATTCTCTCTGTGCCTCTTTCTCTACATCTTCCCTCTCCCAGAGACTTGGACTTAGGGCCCAGGCACTGCCCTTGAGCTTTATCTGCTTATGGTAGCATTCTACCACTTGAACCACAGGTACATTATAGCTTACAGGGGTTAATAAGAGATAAGAGTCTTGAACTATGCTAGCTTTTAATTGCTATTCTATGACTTCAGCCTTTTCTTTTTTGGTCAGTAGTGAGGCTTGAACTCAGGGCCTGGGCATTGTCCTTGAGCTTGTTTTGCTCACGGCTAGCATTGTACCACTTGAGCCACAGTGCTACTTCTGGCTTTTTCTGTTTATGTGATACTGAGGATTTAAACCCAGGGTTTCATGCATGCTAGCCAAGCACTGTACCACTAAGCCACAATCCCAATCCCTCAGCCTCCTTTTAATACCTTTTTGTCTCATTCATTTGTTCATTCATACATTCATTTTGAGACAAGTTTCCTCTAGTCCAGGTTGGCCTTGAACTTGCAAACCTTCCACCTTCCAGTGCTAGGATTATAAACATGAAATCTTTTTTAAAAAATCATTTTTCAACGCATCATTATCCTCTTTATCATCAACAAGAAACAGTTTCAATGGAAAAATGTAGACAAACTTACACTTATGAAAATGTGATATTAGTCTACAATCTAGTTGAATTTTGCTTTTCTAGGGGAGCTGTAATTAAATTAATAAAGTTGGTTTGCTTTTAAATTGCTCAGGCAGAACTCCTAGGTTCAAAGGATTCCCCCAGGACTGGCTTTAAATTATATTATGAGCATCTAAGAAACTTGAAAACTTTTCCCTAAATATACTTGTAATAGGGAAAGCTGAAATATCACCTGGTCTAGCATGCATCCCCTCCCTCTCCCCACACACCCTTTGTTCCAAATCTTGTCTTATAAGTGGATATATAGAAACTTCTTTTTCTGTGGGTCTACCTGTAATCCTAGCTACTCAGGAGGCTGAGATCTGAGGATCAGGGTTCAAAATCAGCCTAGGCACAAAAGGACTTGAGACTCTTATCTTCAATTAACCTCTAGAAAATGGGAAGTGGGGCTTGGCTCAAGGGTAGGGTGGTAGCCTTGAGCTGAAGAGCTCAAGGATAGCACCCAGGCCCAGTTCAAGCCCCATGACCCATTTAAAAAAATAAACTTCTTTCTCCTTAAGCACAGTTAGTTACTATGCTAGGGTTTTTGAAAGTCCAAAGAGTAATTGAAAGCAGGGAAAACAGTAGGCATCTTTGCCTTCATTTTGCAATGGTCTCCTGGGGTTGAACCTTTCTCTTCCTGAAGCCATTTTGGATTCCAGAAGGACAGAAGAATTGGATAAACATTTTGAGCATGAAGACTGAATCTACCCCAAGGCAACAGGATTGTCTTATCCTAACCAAGCTTCTTAGTAATCTCTAGATACTAAGTAGAACCGCATCTTTGACCAAGATCGCTTATGATTACCTCTAGCCCCAGTCCTGGTCATCACTTACTTAAAACTAAAACTTTTATCAGTACCGCAAAGTCAGCTTACTTTCTTTTTTAAAAAATCTTTTATTGTAATTAATAGAAGGATTACATTAAATTCACCAGATAGAAGGTGCATTTCTTCACAAACATTGCTACCCTTTCTCATGTCTTGATCCCCATTTCCCTCCCCCCATCAGCTTACTTTCTTTCCTCCATCTGATGCCAAATTAAATGAAACTGTTTTCTGTCCTTTTCAGGACTCATCCTCATAAAACTGACAGATTGGGATGATAGGCCAAGCTTAATCAGATTAGGCTCTCAGAGGTAAGACTTTTGTCCTAAAATTCCAAGACCCTTCCTATCCAAATAATTACTTAATCCTAACATTAACTAGCTAGATTTCTGTAAAAAACTAATGGAATAAGGTATGTAACTTAGTAAGGTTTATTTCTAACAATTTTGTTATGCCTTAAAATATCAACTGGTAATGCCCCGTGAGTTCTCTTTGCTTTTAGTTTCTGCTGCATAATTTTACAATTTAAAAAGGTTGGTCAATAAAAACTGACATGAGATATAAAACCAGAAGTCATTTTATTTCATTTAGCATCTATTGATCATACTTTAGGCTACTTCAGTCTTACTTGGTACAACCTCCTGGAAGGTCATTTATGCCCAGAAAAGAGGTAGAAATTGATAGATAAGCAGAAGAGGATAACTAGAAAACTATTAATAGATCATTTAGGTCTCATTTCTCCTCGTTACCTTTTCTGGACTGTTGATGAAAGTGCCTTAAATGCTACAGGTTTATCCTTTAGTTCCCACCTCCCACACTAC
Source organism: Megascapheus bottae (assembly GCA_024803745.1). Lineage (NCBI taxonomy): Eukaryota > Metazoa > Chordata > Mammalia > Rodentia > Geomyidae > Megascapheus > Megascapheus bottae. The sequence goes on along the minus strand of JANJXV010000009.1, from coordinate 23,605,105 downwards.
TGAATGGATGCTGAAAAGAACTTGTGACACAAGGTTTCTTGTTTTACATTTTCACTATCCAGTATTGTATAGACCCTCTTTTTGTGCAGTAAATATTACATGTTTGTCCCCAGGCTCTGCCTCAGCAGAGCTTCTCTCTATTGCCCTTTATTCCCTATTGCTAAAAGCAGTAGCCACCAAGTGTAAAAAATCAAAACAAAGCACTTTCTCATCTCCCCAGTGGAATAAAAGCAGTGAAGCCCAAAGAATGCTTAGTTACCAAAAGCCACACCAGGTGGCTAATCAAAAAGGTATTGATTTTAGCTAGTAAATAGCTCTTAATATAGGTGGATCTTGGATTGAATATGCAGCCTAGTAATTGGCTAATAAAGCAAACAAGGGCTGGAGAGAATGTGGCACAGTAGGATAAGCAGCAGCCTGTCACCCAGGAAGCTAGCCTTGGTCTAATACTTTCTCCCACGAATGGGGCAAGTTACCTTTAGGATTCCATACCTAGTGTTTTCAGCCATTAAATAAGGAAAAACTCTATAAACCTATCATGGGGTGTGAGATATAACTAAAAGCTGTTGTAAATGTTTTGCAAATATTGCACATTGTAGAAATGCTTCCTGATAACACAGATGTTGCAATTTAATAATCTTAAGTAAGGAGATTTATTAACTATTTTAAAACATTAGGATAATGTTTAGTGCCCTGGCATAATTATGAAAGTTTCCAGTTCAAGTCATCTGATTCTCAGATAAATCCATATTTTGGTTCATTTTCATATTATCTTCCAACTGCCCAATGACATGGAAAAGTGGCAGAGGCCAGATGGGATAAGACAGAAAAATAGAGATACAGAGAGAGTGAGGAGAGAGAAAATTGGCCATATACTATTGTGAGAAAGGAAAAGGACAAGGACAGAGTGTCATAGAGCTAAAGCGAGTGGAAATAGGAATGGGAGAAAGAAAGAATGAGATCAGAGATGTCAAATTCAAAGCCTAAAGATCAGTTTTAGCACTCAAGTTCATCCTACTCAGACTTAGGCAGAAAGGTCTTTGTGTGTGCGTGTGTGTGTGTGTGTGTGTGTGTGTGTGTGGTTTTGTTTGTTTTTAAAGCTTTGGCTGCTAATAGTTTTTTTTTTTTTTTTTTTGCCAGTCCTGGGCTTGAGCTCAGGGCCTGAGCCCTGTCCTTGGACTTTCTCAAGGCTAGAGCTCTACCACTTGAGCCTCAGCACCATTTCCGGCTTTTGTCTATGTATGTGGTACCAAGGAATCGAACCCGGGTCTTCGTGCATGCTAGGCAAGCACTTTAACCACTAGGCCATGAACTCCCAGCCCAGCTGCTAATAGTTTCTTAAAGGCACAAAGCAGTATTCTATATAAAATTTACAGATCTTTAGTATACTTTGAACATTCAGAGAAACTATTAACATTGGCATAATTGTCCCACGACACCAATAGACAAGAGCTTCCCAGAAGCTGGACTTTTCATTTATGCTAAAAATTCTGCTTATGAAATGTTAATGCTTAATATAAATTAGAAAAGCAAATGTGTTTCTAACAATGTATAGATTAACAACAGTTAATGTTTGGTCATTTATTATATGGTTTTTGTTTCTATATCCTGGAAGTTCTTTCATTTAGAGTCATTCTATATGGCCTAACGAATCTACGTTTTGTTCTTTTGTAAATCTCTGCTAGGAGAGCCCAAGGTTTCTACTGATTATTACAAATGAGGGAAACCATTGAGCCTATGTTCCTTTGAGTCTGGCTTAATTCATTTAATATGATTTTTTTTCTATGTCTTTCCATTTCCTTACAAATGGAGCAATGACATTCTTTCTGACAGCAGCATAGAATTCCATGTGTATAAATACCACATCTGGTTGATCCACTCATCAAATGAGGGACATCTGGGTTGGTTGCATATCTTTGCTATGGTAAATAGTGCTGCAATGAACATCGCTGTGCCAGTGGATTTAGTCTGTCCTTGTTTCCGGACGATTGGGTAAATGCCATGTAGTGGAATTGCTGGGTATTGGGGGAGTTCTATGTTTAGTCTTTTGAGGAACTGCCATACTGCTTTCCATAGTGGTTGAACGAGTTTGCATTCCCACCAACAGTATAGTAGTGATCTTTCCTGGCCACATCCCCTCCAGCATCTTTAACGCCAGTAATCTTGAAGTAGAACTTTGACTCTGTTTCATAAATTTTGCTAGAACATATGCCCAAGGAAAACTGTGTTGCTGAAAGTTGGAAGACATTTTTTCAGAATATACATTACTCTAAACTTGCTAGGACTCCAGCTTTAGCTTCTTTTCCTAGAGTCAATTTTTTTCAGATCTCAGAAACTTGTCCAAAGCAGGATTGTTATTTAAGGTGTGGTCTAGAGAACTATTAAGTTGCAAATTTTCCCATTAATAAGTGAGCCCCTCTGTTCTGTTATATTCTCCTCTTCCTAGTCCTTCCATAAAATAAGCTCCAAGTTGTCACCCAATGATAATAGAAGGATAAAAAGCAAAGTCTCTCTAGTCTTCTGTCTTTCCTGGGTAAACTCTGAATAGTGATTTTTCTAACAGGAGAAGAATAAAGGAGATGTGATTTGTAGGCCAAGATACTTTGCTAAGGAAACAGGCACCCTTTACCTGCTGGCTCCTCCTCACTGTATGTAAACTGCCTTCCTCCCTGTTGGCCTGCAGAAATTAGATCAATTCCTTATATGAATTAAGATATAACAACCTCATTTTGAAGCTTATTATAAATTATGAAGAGAATTATGAATGACAAAAGCTTTATTTAAATCCTGTCCAAAGCTGTTGCAGCTCTATTTTTGCTTTTCTGACTTTCCCCCCCCCCCTTTGGTCAGTCTTAGAGCTTTGTACTTGAGAATTGTCCTTGGACTTTCTCAAGGCTAGTCCTCTACTACGAGAGCCACAGCTTTCTCTGAGTATATGGTACCAAAGAATTGAACCCAGGGTTCAAGCACTCTACCACTAGGCCACATTCCTGGTCCTGATTCATTTTAAAAAAATATCACTTTATGCATTACAATTAATGGTTAAGTTTAAGCATTCGTGGCTGAGACTTAAACAATCTCCAGGTTATATAACAGGCAGTCCAATGCTGAACTGAATGAATCTCCTGTTTCTTGGGCTGCTTGCCCTGGGCTCAGTTACTTCTTTCGTGTGGATAGAATCTAACTTTACTCTGAACCTCAAGTTTCAGTCCCCACATTAGAGCCTAATATTTATTCATGGTCACTGCATGAATTTCTTAGGATACATCTGTTTACCCATGACATTCCAGCTGTTATTAAATAGGAGGTTCTGTTCAGCAGACAATATGATTCAGTTTACACCATCAACATTTGCAAAAACTTTTTTTCAGTGCTAGTCTGACCTCTGAACAAAGTGGACGCCTATCTGAGAAAGGGGAACTCATTTCCTTTTCCCTCAAGACCTTTCAATCTAAGTGAGTTTCTTGGTGCCACTTTATATTGATGCTTTAAACATTTATTTTAAGAATACTTTCCCAGATTCTTATGAAGGAAGAATAAAATCTAAAGTATCCATTTAAAAATATATTTGGTATTTTTATTCCATCTTTTCAAGGATCATATATTTTTCAACTCATTCTTGATCCTGACTCTTTGAGAATCATTGACTTGGGAGATTCTCCATTAGATATTTTTAGTTGTCTATAACTCTTCTGTTACGAATTTATTTGACAAGTAGAGATTGACTGACTGATCTGTTCTAATCCTAAAGTCCTTAAGTAAGTGAAACAATCCTATCCCAGGATTTAAGATTTTCTTGGATAGCATTGTCAGTCTTTTAGCATTGTTAATCTCGGGTTATTTTTGCTGTGATTTTTTTTCAAGATCTGCTTCGTAGCACCTCAAAGTCAGGATCCTCCTACCTTGGACTCCTGAATGCTGAGATCACAGGCAGCAGCTACCAAGAGGATACATTTGAAAACGAAGCAGTTCTTCTTTTTAGACTGGGTTCCATGATTAGCTAACTCTGTAACTTTAAGTAAGTCACGGAAGAGCCTCTGAATCTTGATTCATCACTTATAAAATAAATGTGAGGCGTCTAATGGCATTCATATACTAATGTTCCATAACTGGTATTATGAGGGCTGGGAACATGGCTTAGTGGTAGAGTGCTTGCCTAGCGTGTATGAAGCCCTGTATTACATATACAGAAAAAGCCAAAACTGGTATTGTGGCTAAAGTGGTAGAGTGCTAGCCTTGAGCTCAGGCCCTGACAAAGTTCAAGCCACAGGACTGCCAAATAATAATAATAATAATAATAGTAGTAATAATAGTAATAAATATTATGAGCTTTGGTGACGGATGAAATTACATATCACACACCACTAGTAATTCAGCACACAATCGAGCAATAAATATATTGTTGATTGGTTCTATTGTAGACAACACTTACAAGTTAGCATGACAACCATTGCTTAGGTTACTTTTCAGGAACTTGTTGAACAGATTTTAATTTATGCCTTAGAAGCTACCTCCTAGATGGTATTTTATTTTGAGGTGAGGGGGATGTAAGGGTATGGACAGGGTCTCATTAGGTACCTCAGGCTGTCCTCAAACTCAAAAATCCTCCTGCCTCACATTCTGTAATACTGGGATTGCAACCTGTGAGCTACATACCTAACCCTAATGAATGATTTTGAAGAGCACCAAAATTTGAAATTACACTGAAGCAGCTGTTTTCTGAACCTTTGCCTCAAGAAGAGCCATGCAGATCTGATTATTTCACCTGAAATCACCTTTCTCCATGATTCAGATGATTGTTTTTTTCTTTCTCTTTTCTTTTCTTTCCTTTTTTTATTTTTTTGTGGGTCATGGGTCTTGAACTCTGGCCTGGGTACTGTCCCTGAGCTCTTCAACTCAAGGCTACTACCCTACACCTGGGCCTGCACATTGTCTCTGTGCTCTTCAGGTTGAGGTAACCCCTGAGCCACAGTCCCACTTCCAGTTTTCTAAAGACTAATTGAGATAAGATTCTCAGGTTCTTTAGTGCTGGGGGTGGCTTTAAACTGCATTCCTCAGATGTCAGCCTCCTGAGTAGCTACGATTACAGGAGTAAACCACCATGTCCGGTTACTTTTTTCTTATAATAGATTTCCCCAAACCCTATATTCTTGGGGTCATGAATTTGAGACTTAGGTCTTTGCTAGACTCCATATGCAGTTGCCTTGTGAAAGAATTCCATGCAAAACTCATTTTTTCAGTGATTAACATAGTGTATAAGTGGCAAAAATGGTTCTGGTTCAGTAACCTTAGTGGGTAGTTTAAGATGACAATAGCATAGCTTGCTCTTCAGGCCTTGGAGGGGAGGAACTCACTCATTATGTTACATTACACTGCAGGCAATGACTTAAATTCACCTGTTAATGCCACAAAGACCATATACATGAGCAGTGGCCAAACTTAGGTTGTAGAAGAGGGGACATAAATGTAATGGGAAAACCTTGCCCATTACTCTAGTCAGCAGGAACACAAACAAACAAACAAAACTGCCTTGCAGGTTTCTTAGTCACACAGAAAAAGAAGAAGTGGCACCAAAGATATTTGAGTCTGACAATCTGAAAGACAGTAAACATAGCTGCTTTCCAAATGCTTAGTCATGTGTCCCAGGACAAGGAGAAAGACTTCAGGCTCTCACTGCCTAAGGGTCTTGGTCTTCAAGACTCCCTGGGCTGAAATAACTGTTAATGTTTTGGCATTTGGCTTCCCTTCCCAACCTGTACTCATTATTTTTTTTCCTTTTTAATCCATCAACCTGTTTCACTTGTTTTGGTTTTAATTCCATGAGCAAAAAGAGGCAGTAGTAAATATCTGCTGTGGGAAAAAAAAAATGAAAGTGCTTTGTTTTTCCTAAAAATATTGTTTGTGGATTGAATGTAATAGTTCTGAAGAGCAAGTCCTGAATTAACAATGTTCCCTTTCCCTGTGAAATTATTTTAATAATGATAGGAAAATGCTTTGACAAATGGGAAAATGTGCTCCTCTTAGATACTCCACTCCTTCCAGTCTTTCAGGGGATTCTCTTTATAGTAACAGCAAGACATAGGGGCATAGATAAGGTGGCAGAAAGGAAAAAAAGTTTTGATATTTTATTCACTTTGGAAAATACTCATGGAATAAAGAATACCTTTTGATTTTCTAAGGTTTTATGAGAACTTTAACTATAACTACCATAAAACTCTGAATTTAAATCAAATTTATTTTTATTTATTTATTTATTTATTTATTTATTTATTTTGCGAGTCTTGGGGCCTGAGCACTGTCCTTGGACTTTTCTCAAGGCTAGCACTCTACCACTTGAGCCACAGCACCATTTCTGGCTTTTCTATATAAGTGGTACCAAGGAATTGAACCCGTGTCCTCATGCATGCAAGGCAAGCAGTCTACCACTAGGCCAAACTCCTGGCCCCAAATTTGAAATTTTTAAAACCAAATTTTATGCATTTGCAATAAGTTATGCTGACTCATTGCAAGTCAACAATATTTTATCTAGGCAATCAAAGTAGCTCCTATGCCACAATTACCTCTTCATTTTATGCTGGACAATACATTGAGATAAAAGGTGTATACAGAATGTGGGTAAGCACAGAGAAGAGACAAGTGGTTTCAGGAAAAAGACTCAGAATAAATTATGGGATGTTCAGGTTTGCTATTCCTGAATCTTTTGGGATGTTTACTGTTCTGCTTTCTTTTGTTACTTTGAGGTCCAGTTTTGTCAAGTGAGATAATGTCCAGTGTTTTTGACTTTCCTCTACTTCCTCCCATGTCCAAGTCATATCAAGAATATGAAGGAAAGCCACAATTTATTGATTACAAGTGAATAGCAGACATAGTAAGTCCTGAGACAAATTGTCCACCTAAGCAATGATATAAGTCAATAAACAAATGTCTGTTATAGGCACCAGAATCAAAGTTGAATGGTAGATGGTCCCCATTTTCCAAGTGCTGAACTGTCTCCAGAGAATTAAACAAATACAGGCAAGCACCTGATTCAACCAGATTATTCCTTTTTAGAGAAACAAATCAAACTGCTAGGTACATGTTTATGATTAAATGAACTTAAAAAGAAAAAGGAGTGTCGATTGCAAGGGTTCTTCTCTACTAGAATACTTACAATCATTTTGATAGTGACTTTCAAACTTTAGTACATATCAGAATCACCTTAAGGGTTTATTAACCTGGGAGCTTTAGCTGTGGTTGATGAGTGGGTAGTACAGATGAGAATGTGGGCTCAGGTTTCCCGTGTCTAACACCGGGAGAGCCACCAATTATTCTTCTATGTGACATTATATAAAGACATCCAGATCCCTGTACCAGACTCATCCAGTGGATTCAGGGGTGGAAATCTGGCATTGATCATTATAGCTGCTCACTTTTTTTGGGGGATTGGGGTCATGGGGATTGAACTCTGGGCCTGGGCACTGTCCTAGAGCTCTTCAGCTCAAGGCTACAGCCCTACGCCTTGAGCCACAGCACCACTTTCGTTTTTCTAGAGGTTAATTGGAGATAAGAGTCTCACAGACTTCAGTGCTGAGGCTGGCTTTGAACCTCAGTCCTCAGATCTCAGCCTCCTGAGTAGTTAGGATTACAGGCATGAGCTACGGCTCCCTGCTAGCTGCTTACTTTTACCTTGGGCCCATGGCTGAGAACCAGAGTTCCTCTGAATAGAATGTACTTAGGCCCTATAACCCATAAATTGCCAGTTGAAAGTTCACGAGCACATTCCAATGGGTCAACTGTAGGAATTCTGTAATGTGTAAGAACATTCTAAAAATGACTTCAAATTATTTTGATTTTCCTTCAAACTCTTTTTGCTGTCTTTGGGACCATTCCCTGTATATTTTCCTATACTTTGGTACTACCAAATATGACCAAGAAAAAAAAAAGTCTTTAAAGTTGTGGGTTCCATTAGAATCCCAAGTATGCACTTCTTGGATCCTCCTTCCCGTATAATCACAAGTGAGCTGGGCATGCTCAGTGGGCAGGGTCGGTTTTTAGTGGGGTGGGGGTGAGAGGGGAGAAGCGTACTGTTTAGCTGTTGGGGCTCTCTCCCTCCCCCCCACCTGTAGGAGGCTGGGCCCTAGGAGCCCTTGCTCAGCATCCTCACCCCTGGTGCTGGGCTTGGTCTTCTCAGCGGGTCCCCGGGCTGACATTCAAGTCCTGGGTAAGGAGGCCTGGCGAGCCGAGGGAGCGCGCGGGGGGGGGGTGGGTGCGGGGGGGCGAATGGGGTGGGGAGTCTGGGTGAAGGCTTCGGGCTCGGCAGGCCTGGTCCCAGGGGTACAGCCTCCTCCTAGAAGCGTTTCTAGGCCCAGGGACGCCAGCCTACCAGAAGGTGCAGAGTGGCAAGAGCCAGCTCTGTGTCAGGGAGACGAAAATCCAGGTAAGCCCGTGTCACCTGCACCCTGGTGGAGTGTCTCCACGGCCTCCGGGGCAGATGGCGTGGGCAGCCCGCGGTGGGGGGGGCGCAGGAAATGGGACACCTCCACCCCGGCTTCCAGGGCCTAGCTCAGCCCGGGCTTTCCCACCTGCCAGCCAACTGGCCAGGCGAGCTGGGGGTTGGAAGGTCTGGAGTCCGGGGAGAAAAACCGGAACGGCAGCCGGGGACGCAGGCCTCGGCGCGGCCCTCCAAGGAGAGGCGGGACCGGTGTCGCCGGGTCCCCGCGTAGTTCGGATTCTGGGGCAAGCCTAGCCTCGCTCGCTCACCCGCCGCACCGTTACCGTCTCCCCACCCACCCCTTCCCTGTGCCCCAATTCCGTCCGCCTGCCCGGCCGGTGGAGCTTGACCAGGCCCTAGGTCTCCGGGCAGGTCGCGGCCACCCGGCAGGCAGGACTGGCCCCGGGAGGGTGGGGTGGGGGAAGGAAGGAGAGGAGGGGAGGGGCTGGAGGGGGAGGAGGAAGTTTCCCGGAGGGCGGGCGTGCCCGACGGGGAGTGTCGGGTTACACTGGCCCCGCCTGACCCAAGTGACATCCCGGCTTGGCCTCGCCGCGAGCCTCAGGCCGAGTGTCTTGATTCCGGGGAGCGGAGGCCACTGCGCCCTGGCTGGAGGATTCCGGGGCTCCCGCTGCAGTCCTCTCTCGTGCGTGGGGATTGATCTCAGGTGTGTGCTTGCTGGAGACCCCCCTTCTCCCCCTCCTCTCCGCCTCTGGGGTCCTGGGCCGGGGGGAGGAGTGGTCCCTTCCTGAACCCCGCGATTGGCGGGGGCTACGCTGCTGGCGGGAAAATGGGGCGAGGTTTGAAGGTCTGTTGTTTGCTTGCTGGCTTTCCCCACCCCTCGGAGGATGGACTGGTCCTGGCGGGGTTTAGGGTTATACTTTGGTGGGAAGCAGTGCGACACCACACTTGACACCACACTTGGAGAAGTGGGCGCCGGGGAAACTGGATGCAAACTTTCAGCTGCTGCCCGGGGCTCGCGTGCGGTGGAGGGTCTGCGCCCGGGACCCAGGCAGGGGTGGGGGCCCGCTGGAAGGGGACCGAAGGTTCTTTTGGGAAACTCCGTGGGGTGTGAGGTCCGCCGGCGAGTTTAAGACGGCCTAGGCGCACGGCTTTGGCACGAAGGTGCTGCGAGCCATTCCCGAGCCGCAGTGCCCGCGGGCATCTCCCACCCGGTTGCCGGCTGCCCCCATCCCCGACAGTCCTCAAAGCAACTGAAAAGCACCGGTTCTCGCCGAGGCTCGGCGACTGGGGCAACCCCAGTCACATGGCCAACCTCGGGGGAAGCCACCCGACAGCCAACAGTTCATCTAGCCCATTTGTGCAAATAGGCGAGGGAAGGAAGTTGGCTAAGTACACAGTCTTCACAGCGCAAGGCCGGGTTTGCCAAGTGGAAGGGCTGTGGAGTAACTAACTTTGTGGAGGTTGGCAGGGGTCACACTGGGACGTCTGGGTAGCTGTGGACAATTCGGTCTGGGAATCCCATAGCTCATGTGGGAATCACATGAGAGCCCCAGGGAGGCCATTGCCCAATGGTTGCCGTGGAACCTTACCTCGTGGATGTTGAAACTTGCAAAGAACTTGGTGTCAAGTTAGCCCGCTCCCTTCATTTTAACAACCCAACTCTGCAAAGTGATAGCTGTACCTTTGTGAATAATGGTTGGTGAGAATCTGGCTTGTCAGAGCCGAACGTTCAGATAATTAACTCACCTAGTTATTATTATTATTAATTGTGGGTCATGGGATTTGAACTCTGGGCTTGGCTGCTGTCTCTGAGTTCTTCAGCTCAAGGCTACCACCCTACCCTTGAGCCAAGCCCCACTTCCCGTTTTCTGATGATTAATTGGAGATAAGTCAGTCTTGAGTCTTTAGGTTGGCTTTAAACCTCATTCCTCAGATTTCAGCCTCCTGAGTAACTAGGATTACAGGCTCGCCCAGCCCTCACCTAGTTTGTTTGTTTATTTATTTATTTTTGTGGATCGTGGGGCTTGAACTTGGCCTGGGCATTGTCCCTTAGCTCTTCAGATCAAGGCTACCACCCTACCCTTGAGCCAAGCTCCACTTCCCTGTTTCTAGAAGTTAACTGGAGTCTCAGTTCCTTTTGGGCCCCGGGCTGGCTTTGAACCTTGATCCTCAGATCTCAGCCTCCCAAGTAGCTAGGATTACAGGCGTGAGCCGTTCACCCAGCTTCACTCAATTATTTTAAAAGTAAATTCTAAACTGCGTAGGAATTCTTCCTTTTCCCTCTGGTTTGATAGAAAAGATTTAGTTGCTTACTGTAGTTATCAATGAGTCAATACCCTATTTAGGTTTCATAACTAATCTTCTAGACAATTAAGGTTTAATGATCATTCTGTACAGACCATCATGTTAGACTGTTTTCTGTTTTCCATTTCAGGAATATAATATGGTATGTGAAAGAGAGCTTCTTGGTCTATAAAACACTATTTATTAGTGTCTGGCTTAAAAGGAAAAGAAAACCTTCCCTTTCTTTCTTTACCTCCCTCCCTCCCTTCCTGATATCCTCCCTCTTTTTGCTCTTTCTCTGTCTTTCAGAAGGTCTGGTTATGTAGCTCCAGTTAGCTTGGAACAGGAAGGAGACTCTCCTGTTTCAGCCTCCCAAGTGTTGGGATTATAGATAAGTGCTAACTGGCTCAATTCAGTGTTTGCTAAACGACTTACTAAACTGTGGAACAAATTGTTTGAGTCTGAAAAGAACCTTAGATTTTGGCTTTAGTAACTATTTAAATTAATTAAGCCTCCATGAATTTATGTGTAAAATAGGCCTAATGATACAGGACAAAATTGCTAGTACTTAACTCTGGCTGATAGACAGTAATCTTCAATATAGTAGTGTTCTCTCTTGTATTTTCTGGTACTATTTTAAAAGGAAAATTGGGGCAAAGAACATGGCTATATAACTTATTCCTTACAATGTTGCGAATGAATGAATTATACTTTTTTTTTTTTTACCATTTAACTTGGTGGTGTGTATGTTCGGCTGAAAGAGGAGGTGGTGGGATTGAGGAATGCTAATGGGCAATTACAATTATTAGAAAAAGGAAATGATTTCTATATTATTATTTGTCTCCTATTTATTTTTTGGAATTTGGTGATGTTTTCATTCTCAAAACTTCGTTTTTGTTGTTAACATCTGGAAGAACCTAAGTAGAGAAAGAAAATTCTTCAGAAAGTATTGGAAATCTGAAAATCAGATATGTGTTACCCTGTTTTTTGGTTTTTGTTTTCTTGTTTTTGTTTTGCAATAGAACTTAAATTTGGGGACACCACCTTTTCCCTGTCTTTTTCACATAAGGCTGGTGCTCTACAGCTTGAGGCATACCTCCAGTAGTAGATATTGTGTGTGTGTGTGTGTGTGTGTGTGTGTGTGTGTGTGTGTGTGTATGTGTAGGTCAGAGGGGCTTAAATTTAGGGTGTGTAGGCACTGTTCTTGAGCTTTTATGCTCAAGACTAGCATTCTACCACATGAGTCACAGCTCTACTTCTAGCTTTTCATAGTTACTTGAAAATATGAGTCTCACTTTCCTGCCTAGGCTGGCTTTGAATCATTATCCACAGATATCAACCTCCTGAGTAGCTAGTATTAAAGGTGTGAGTCACTGATTCCTAGCTTCACTGCTGGATTTTTGCTGTGTAATTGGAGGTAAGAGTCTTCATGGATTTTTCTGCCCAGCCTACATTTCAACTGTAATATTCAGATTTCAGCATCCTGAATAAAATTACAAAAATGTAATTTTACAAATAAGATTATGTCAGTGTCTGGCTTATATTGGCTTCTCTCAAATGAAGTTTATGTAGCCCCTCACATCATTATATAGTAATCAATGTTAAGTAAAGAATAGTTAGCATCTTTTCAGATGATTAGTTTAACAAGATACATGTCATGTGCCATATAATGTCAGGTTAGTCTACAATGCACCACATATATGAAGATGGTTGTGCAGTATTGTATTAGCTGGTGAGATGCAAGCCATCTTAGCTTGTGTAAGTACACTCTATGATATCTCCACAATGGATCTCTTAATGAAGGCTTTCTCAGGATGGATCTCTGTCATATATGATCCATCCTGAGAAAGCCTTCATTGTGTATATATGTATATATATGCATATATACATATGTATACATATATATACATATATATATGATTGTAGAGATGAAACAACTAGAGATAAACCAATGTGATGTCTTGTAAAACAGGACGTTGGCTGTGATTATTGTGGTTATGGAAGATAATATTTCAGTAATATAATGACTTATAGTGGCCTACTGATTGCAGCAAAAATCATAGTTTCAAGAATGTTCACCACTTGATGTGTTGGTATCAGCACTTTGGAAATCTGAAAAAGGATTATAAATTTAATGCAACATAGCGAAGCCCTGTTTTTTCTTTTTTAAATCCCCCAAAAGAGAACATTTGCTATTTTTTGCATCAAAGAATGTGAAAGCAAATGCAACCATGTGTTTTCAAAATTTTCTTTTTCTGTGAAAAACTAGGAAACAGTACAATTCTGTGTGTGCATGAATGAATACTTTGCTCTCATGAGTAAAACCCAGGATTACTACTTAAACTAAACAAGTATTACAGATGTAGGTCTCAACTGCTCATCAAAATATTTGGATAATACTTTTAAGGTAAGAAGAGAAACTGTATGTGGTATGTTACTGGAAGAAAAAACTTTTTGTTTTTACAATTGTTGACATACTGAGTAACAAAAATGTATGAGAGACAGATGACCAGATTCTAGACCCAGTGACAAAGACAGGGGCCACAGTGGCTATAAGCCAGGACATTCTTAACAACTTTAGACCACTTCCTGAAATGTAGAATGAGAAATTGATTTCCAAATCAGTGAAGGAAAGGAAAGCAGAAGCTGCTGTTGGTTTGAATACGTAGGTCTGTTAAGACAGTCATTGTGGCCAGTTGATCTTCAATTCTAACTTGTGTTCTGACATGAATGAATTATTTTATTAATTGATTGTACTTATACTGAGGCTTAAATTCAGGACCTTGAGCTATCTTGCTCAAGACTAATGCTTTACCATTTGAGCCAAACCTCTATATCTGGCTTTTTGATAGCTACTTAGAAGTAAGAATCTCTTGGATTTGTTTGCCAGGGCTGGTTTCAAACTATGGTCTTCTGATCTCAACTTCCTGACTAGTTAGGATTCCAGGTGTCTGCCACTGAAGACTGACTTTTGAATGCCTTTTTTTTTTTTTTTTTTTTTTTTTTGCTTCTCTGGTTGTGTATATTGTCTTTGTTTTCTATCTTAAGTGTTACTAAAATTGTAGCTGTTATTAAATATTGTAGCTTTTCATTTATTTTATTTATTTATTTTTTTGTCGGTCATGGGGCTTGAACTCTAGGCCTAGGTGCTGTCCCTGAGCTCTTCAGCTCAAGGCTACCACCCTCTACTTAGAGCCACAGGGCCACTTCCAAATATTGTAGTTTTGCAAGAAAGTTACAACAACATGTCAATTTACTAGTAAAGATCTTTTTGGTCAATGTTGTGTCTTCCTTCTGTTTCCAGTTTCCTCCCTGCCCTGCCATCACCTCTTCCACCTCCTCTTTCTCTTCCTCCTCTTCTTCCTCCTCCTCCTCCTCCTGCTTCTGCTTCTTCTTCTGCTTCTTCTTCTCAGTCCTGGAGCTTGAACTCAGGTCCTGGGCTGTCCTTGAACTTTTTTTGCTCAAGGTTAGTGCTCTACTACTTGAGCCACAGCGCCACTTTCAGCTTTTTCTGTGTATGTGGTATGCAGAAATCAAACCTAGGCCTTTGTGCATGCTAGGCAAGCATTCTACCACTAGGCCACACCCACAGGCCTCTTCTTCCTCTTCCTTCTCTTCCTCCCCCTCCTCTGCCTCTTCCTCCTCCTCCTTCTTCTTTCTCCTTCCCTTTCCTTCTCCTCCTCCTTCTTCTTGCCAAAGCATTAGCAACTGTTATGAAGATTGTTCTGAAAATAAATATGGAAGCTTTCATCCGATCATCCTTCTAGTTGTTTTGCTAAAAGAAAAATTAGGTATTAGAGGTAGACAGGTCTCTTACCAGGACAGTGATTCTCATGAATGTAATACATTAATTTACTACTGTGGTGTAGTAGTATTGGGGCAAAACTTGCTCAGCTTTCTGCTCCAGACTGGAATCTTGTGTTAATGCCCTAGACTAGAGAACACTGAACAATACTGTTATATAAATTAGGAATGGGGTTGAAGGTACTGGGAAAAGTAAATTTAAATGGTGAGAGGAAGGGCATACGTAGTAAGGGCGAGGTACATAGGCTACAATTTTAAGGTGTATGCAATGAAGACCCAATCATCTTTTTCTCCATTAATGGTATTTTTTTTTTTTGCCGGTCTTGGGCTTGAGCTCAGGGCCTGAGCACTGTCCTTGGACTTTCTCAAGGCTAGAGCTCTACCACTTGAACCTCAGCACCACTTCCAGCATTTTTCTATGTATGAGGTACCGAGGAATTGAACCCCGGTCTTCATGCATAGTAGGCAAGTATTCTACCAGTAGTCCAAACTCCCGGCCCCCCATTAATGGTCTTTTTATTTTATTTTTATTTTTTTTATTGTAATTAGTAAAAGGGTTACATGATATTTGCCAGATAGAAGCTGCATTAATTCACATACATTGATACCCTTTCACATGTCTTGGTACCCATTACCCTCCCCCCCCAGTCTTTTTATTTTATTTTAAAAAAATTATTATTCTTTTGTGGGTCCTGGGGCTTGAACTCTAGGCTTGGGTGCTGTCTTTGAGCTCCTCAGCTCAAGGCTACCGCCCTACCCTTGGGCCTGGGCATTATCCCTGAGCAATTCAGCAATTCAACCTTACCTCTGGAGCCACAGCCTCATTTCCCGTTTTCTAGTGATTAGTTGGAGTTAAGAGCCTCTCAGCTTCATAGTGCCCATGCTGGCTTTGAACCGATATCCTCAGATCTCAGCCTCCTGTGTAGCTAGAATTATGGCTGTGAGCCACTGCACCCAGATTTAACGGCCTTTTTTTATAAATATGTCAAATTTTTATGTGCTCTATTCTTGCCATTCTGTTTCCAAATTCTAAGTGGAGAATTTTGTGTTAGTTTTTTTCCAGAATCTGATTTTGTGTTTGTACACTAAAACATGAGTTCTCATTTGGGTAGCCAGAACACTGGTTCTGTTTGATCATTTCACTGAAATCAAAGGGAACAATATGTTACTGGGAATGTTTAGTCTCTTTCCAAACTTCATTGTGATATATCATGATATAATAAATATAGATTCGTCTCTGTTCTTGACACAAGAGTGCTAAGGACCCTTGGGATTTCTGAGTGATGAGTATCTTTCTACACACTAATGAGACTCCAGGTGATTGTGGGATGATTCTGGGATGGAACTGATTGCCCAAAGCCCTTCTAGTGTGATGCAAGTTGACCTGTGGAGGACAGAGGAGAGCTAGAGCTTACACTAATCACAAATGACTAGTGCTTTAGTAGTTATGGCTACAGAAAAATGCAGAGTTGAGGTTTGGAAAAGCCTAAGTGTAATTGATTGAATAATGACAGGAGCAGAGAAAAGAAACCTTCACACCACTGTTTTACCCTACTTGGCACACCCCTTCATCTTGTTGTCGGTTTCCTTTACACTAATCCTTTGTCTTGAGCCTGTGAGGAAGTTGAGTGTTTCCTTGATGCTTGTCGAGGTGGCTCATATCTGTAATCCTAGCTATTCTGGAGGTGAAGATCTGAGGATTTGGTTTGAAGAATATTCCTTGGCAAGAAAGTCTGGACTCTAATTTCTAATTTATCTAGGAAGTCGTGCCATGGCTCAAGTGGTAGAATGCTAGCCTTGAAAAATCTAGGAAAACATCCTGTTTCAGAGTTCAAGTCTATTATGGGAGCAAACAAACACACAAAAATGCTTCATTGCAGCAGTGTGCTGGTGGCTCAAGCCTGCAATCCTAGCTACTCAGGAGGCTGAGATCTGAGGATTGGGGTTCAAAGCCAGTCCAGGCACGAAAGTCCATGACTTTCTCTCTTTCTTTCTCTCTTTCTTTCCTTCCTTCCTTCCTTCCTTCCTTCCTTCCTTCCTTCCTTCCTTCCTTCCTTCCTTCCTTCCTTCTTTCCTTCCTTCCTTCTTTCCTTCCTTCCTATCTTTCTCTCTTTCTCTCTCTCTCTTTCTCTCTCTCTCTTTCTTTCTTTCTTTCTTTCTTTCTTTCTTTCTTTCTTTCTTTCTTTCTTTCTTTCTTTCTTTCTTTCTTTCTTTCTTTCTTCCTTTTGTGGGTCATGGGGCTTGAACTAGGCCTGGGCAATGTCTTTGAGCTCTTCAGTCCAAGGCTACCGCACTGTCCCTGGGCCTGGGCATTGTCCTTAAGCTCTTCTGCTCTAGGCTACCACCCTACCCTTGAGCCAAGACCCACTTCCCATTTTCTAGAGGTTAATTGGAGATAAGAGTCTCAGGTTCTTTTGTGCCTGGGTTGGCTTCGAACCCTGATCCTCAGATCTTTGCCTCCAGAGATCTGTAGCTAGGATTACAGGCAGTGAGCCACTGTGCCCAGCTAAGTCCTAGTCATTCTTACCTTCAATTAACCACCAGAAAAGTGGAAGTGGTGCTGAGGCTCAAGTGGTAGAGTCTTAGCCTTGAGCTGAAGAGCTCAGGGACAACACCCAGGCATAGAGCTCAAGTCCCACAACTGACAAAAAAAAAAGTTTCATTGAATTCTGTGAGCTATTACTAGAAATTTGACCATGAGCCGAAGGTTTCAGGACCCTTTGATATATGGCCAACTCAGACAGAAGCATGGGTAACATGAAAATGTAATGCTTATGACTGCTATTTGAAATGTGTTGAGAGGATACCCAACTGGACCCTTAACCTGGGGGGGGTCCTGTGTTAACATGGGCATTTAGTGTCCAAATGTGAACCAGATTCTAGTACTCTTGTGTGATGTCCTCAAAGAACTGGAACAATGCCAATGGGAAAAAATCCACACATTTTGTGTCAGAAGTGTTGTAAGCAGTAGTTTCCATTTGCATATGTATTATCACAATATTGAGATTTTATTTGGGTGCATAATTACTAGTTTATTTTTGGACAATAAGATACTGTGACTGAGTGGATATATTCTAAACAACGACTCATTTTCTTTAAGTTATGCTCTTCAAATAATGATATCTTCTATGCAATATTCTATTTGATTACCCCTACAAGTCCTCTCCTATGTAAAGCATTTATTTATTTATTTCCTTTCTTTCTTCTGAGTACAGGGGTTTGAACTCAAGGCATCACATTTGCCTGACTTTGCTTACTTTTCTGATAGGCTATTACTTGGGCCACACTGCCAGCCTGGCTTTGTGCTGGTTATTTTGCATCTGGAGTTTCTTGGATTTTTCTGCTCAGGCTGGCTTTGAAGTGCAATTCTTCAAGTCTCAGATTTCTGAGAAGTGAAGATTAAAGGTGTGCAACACTGGCTTCTGGCCTGTAGTAGGTTTTAATGTGGGTGGAAAACAGATCTTGGAAGATGTTATTTTCTGCAATGAGATTTAAGCAGCTGCTACTGGTAGGCATGTGAGGTGACTTCTGAGAAAATGTTGACAATGGTGTGACAAAGTCAAGTGGGAAGTTTAAATGTTGAATCACATAAGAAGAAAAGTTTATAAGCAATATAAACATTTTTTGAAAAAAATGTTATCAAGATTTTATGTCATTTTTATGTTGGTCCAACACAATAAACTTCTATGTATAATTCTCAGTCTTTTCCTTTGATTTACCCTGAGTAAATAGAGGATGTTTTGTTTCACTGAAATAATGTCAAGACTCTTTGATCATGCCCTGCTCTGCTCCACCCTTCCCGGGGTCATTTTCTCCTGTGGGATCATGAACCAAGTATTTGTCTTGGAATTCATGGGCTTTCCAGTCTCCACCAAGATTCTGCTCTCATCTTCTCTAGGGGTATGAAGCCCAACCAGAGTCCCCCTTACTCCAATCTCTACTCTTTGCTAATGTTCTTCCTTCTGTTTCATCTTTTCTCAATCCCTGAATGCTAGCTTCCAGTTTAATAACACTTCTCATACCAATAAGAAGTGTTTTGTCCATTTGCAAAACATTTCAATCAGGATTTGAACTCAGGGCCTGGCTTGTTATTCAGGTGCTCTACCACTTGAGCCACATGCTCAGCTCATGTGTTCCAGAATATGCTGCTATGTATTGTAAGTGGTTGGAAAGTCTTTCATTGTTTCATTTCCTGTGAAAGATCATGCATGCCAGAGCCTGGATCTTACTGCTTACTCCTTAGAACTGAAGTACCTAGTCCATGTGCCTTGCATGTGAGAGTCACCTATAAATAGTCACTGAATGCATGCATGCTTCCTCTACAAAGTTACTCATCCCTTAGTCATTCAAGAAACAAATGAAATGACAGGGTAGGTTGTGTTTTTACAGCAGATACCTGGTAGGCAGATATAATTCAATCACTGTAAATGGGCGCTCAAAGGTCTTTCTCTTTTGAGGCCTCCTTTTTCCCTCTATACATATGTCACTCCTACCCCAAACATTTAAAGGCTATTTGGGAACAGGAAAACAATGGTAGAACACCTTCAAAGCAATTCTGGAAGAAAATCTGGAGGAATTTACCAACAGAGAAGTTATCAATATCCAACCCTGTCCCCTGGGTTCCTCGGTTTATCCTTCCTTTTCTACCCACCCACCCACTATGCCAGTCTCATAAGGAAGAATTTGCCAAATCAGTTACAATAAGGTGATTGATAAGTTATCTGCCCACCTTTATCCAACAAAAGTCTCTAGATTGTGTGGGAACAATACTTTGGGGACCATTTATGTAGGACAGGTTGAAGTGTCAAAGGAGACAAATGGCAAATGCTTTAATGTCCTTGAAGAAATAATTTAAATGGTGGGTTCACAAAAGAGTCTTGCACAGAGGAAATTAATTCGAATAAATGCTAGATTTCATTTAAGCAGGAATGATCTTAAAGGAATAGTATACACAGCCTCAATGGAAACTGAGGGCAGGAAGCCTGACTAAGCAATTAAAGAGCCCCTCAGTTTGGGGCACTTTTATGGAGAGAGTTAAAAAACCCTGCTTAAAAAAAAAACAAACCTGGGCCGGGAGTTTGGCCTAGTGGTTATAGTGCTTGCCTAGCATGCACGAAAACCCGGGTTCGATTCCTTGGTACCACATATATAGAAAAAGCCAGAAGTGGTGCTGAGGCTCAAGTGGTAGAGTTCTAGCCTTGAGAAAGTCCAAGGACAGTGCTCAGGCCCTGAGCTCAAGCCCAGGACTGGCAAAAACAAACAAACAAACAAACCTGCTTTAAGGATATGTGAAAAAAGTGAGTTTTCCAACAAACTGAAGGGAATTTCCAAACCTTGAAATTGTTTTATGTAATAAAGTGACACTTCAGGAGGAGACTGGCAGGAACATAACTGCAACTATAATGAGATGTAAATGAGGCCTCTGACTAACCTCTGGAGTTGGGACAGTTCCTATTGGTGTCATTGCTGTGAACTGTTCACTTTTGTACCAAAGAGTAAATTTTGCCAGAATGTCGGTGGAGAAAAGATTTGGTGAAACATACCCATACATGGCATTGCACCAGTGTCCTTGCTCTTTAGTTACTGCTATCTGATTTCTATGGGCCTATCAGCTATCTGAAGGAGCCTGGAGAGATTGCCCCCACCAAAGCCCAAACTTTTAGCCTTTTGTCCTTCTGTGCATTACTTTATCACAAGATGATCATTAGTGGCTAGGGTAGACTAAACTATTCAAAAACGTTTCTTACTTTTCCTCTTCTTTTTCTCTTCTCTCAAGTTCCTTTTTTTTTTTTTTTCTCTTTTCTCTCACTCCCATCCTCTGGCTCTTCCTTTCTTTCTCTTGTTTTTCTTTTTGAGAAAAAGTTACTTCCACTGAGCCTTTTTATTTTATTTTATTATCAGAGTACAGAGTACAGAGGGGTTGAAGTTATCTACTGAATCTTTATAGCTTTAACTTTTTCTTTTTCTTTTTTTTAGTCATGGGACTTGAATTCTCTTGAATTCTGCACCTTGGCACTGTCCCTGAGTTCTTCAGCTCAAGGCTAACCTCCTACCCCGTGAGCCACAGCACCACTTCCAGTTTTCTGGGGATTAATTGGAAATAAGAGTCTCATGGACTTTTTAGTGTCTGGGCTGGCTTTGAACCATGATCTCAGCCTCCTGAGTAGCTAGGATTACAGGTGTGGCCAGCGTCCCCAGCTTTATCCTTGCTTTTCGTTAGATATCTCCCTGTTGTTCTCTTTGCCAGGTTTTTGTCTATAATTCACTGTCCTCTCAATAGATGCTGTGTCTGCATGAGACACATTTAGCTCCCTGATTTGTGTAATTCTCAGATCAACTTTTTGAACCAGATGTCTAGGCATCCCTGAACTCAGAGTCTGTGGATGTCACACAATCATGGCAAGACTTATTGTTTCTTCCTTCTTTCTCTCTGTACTGGGTCTCTTCTCATTGAAGAGCATGACCACATACCTGTATTTGTTAAGTTTATGTCAATCACCTGGTTATGTTCCCACAATATAAGACTGCAGTGGTTTTCTGTTTTTGTAATGTTTAGATTCTAGGGAAGGAAAAAATAATTAGGATTAAACACAGAAGGGGCACTTGAGATGATGGGAAGTATATGATTATCATGGATTTGGCTTATTTTATTTTTGTTTTTTTTATTGTAATTAATAGAAGGGTTGCATTATATTCACCAGGGATTTGGCTTATTTTAGAAGGCATCTCTAGAAATAGACATTTCAGTTGAGTCGTAAGTAACTAGAAGGAGCTAGTAAAGGGCAGAGCCTTCTAGACAGAGGTGCCAGCTAGAGTGAAAGTCTTAACTGCGTACTTGAACAAAAAGGAGGCAAGCATACCTCAACATTAGTAAGTGAGAACGAGAGATGTCAGTATTAATGTCTCAGGGCTGCTGTAACAAATTACCATACATTTTGTAGTCAGTCATTGAGGAGGCCAAAGATCTGAAGTCAGTTTTACTGTGTCAGTTCAAGGTGTTGGACTCTCTCTTGAGTCTATAGGGGAAAACAAACAAACAAACAACCATTCCTGCCCCCTTCTCCCCACTTTCAAGTTGCTTCTGACATTCCTTAGCTTGTGGTTGTTGACTTCATCTTTTCTGACATGGCACTTGAAAGGTGTGTGTGTGAGTGTGTGTGTGTGTGTGTGTGTGTGTGTGTGTGTGTAGGAGGTCAAAGGAAGTAGAGTAGAGGAATGATGAGAGGAAGGAAGGGGGAGCGTACACTAATACTCAATAGATAGCCTGTAAAACTAAGGGGAGGGTAGGTTTAGGAGGATGATAGAGAATGATAAAAGGGGTGACATGCGTCTACATGCACTGTATTTATAAACTAATTTGTTGATTTCTAACTCTTTTGCTCAACTATGTTAGAATAATGAAAATATAATTTTATATAAAATGGATAGTTAAGCACTTGTCATTCATACCTGTAATTCTAGATACCTATGATACTAAAATCTGAGGATAATGGTTTGACGTCAAGCAGGAAAGTCCCTGAGACTCTTTATCTTCAATTAGCTACTCAAAAGCCAGAAGTAGAACCGTAGCTCTTGTGGGGTTGAGTACTAGCCTTGAGCAAAAAAGCTTAGGGTTAGTATCCAGGCTACGAGTGCAGACCCCAGGATGGGCACAAGTGTGTTTGTACTCACACACACACAGATAAACACGCAAGAGCATAGAGTTGTTGAAAGAACTAGGTCGATGTAGATTAATAATCTGGAAGAAAGAATGTTCAAAAGAAATATAGATTTACACTTTTTTCCTCTTTGTTTTTTGGTGATATTAGAGGTTGAACTCAGATCTTCCTTCTTGCTTGGTACATACTGTACAATTTTAGGCCCCTCCTCTCCCATCCCTCTTTGCTTTTAGTTTTAGTTTTGTTTTTGTTTTTTTTTTTCTCTGAGAGGGTCTTGTGCTTTTGCGTGGGCTGGCTGTGGACAGTGATCTTACTATTTCTGCCTTTGTGTGGCAGAGCATTTAGCTGTCCCCTATCATGTACTTTTTATTGGAAAAAGGAGGGAAATTACAGAGAAGGGGAGACCTGGAGAGAGAAGCAGGCTTGATGTTCCATTTCAGTGGAGATGGTATTAGGCATTTCTTTGGGACTGTCATAATATTGGGAGGCTGAATTTGGGGATTCTGACAGGGACTTTGGCCGAGGATATCACACACACACACACACACACACACACACACACACACACACACACACACGCGCGCGCGCGCGCACACACACACATTTATTTTTGGCAGTATTGAGGACTGGATTTAACACCATGCTAGGCAAGTGCCTACCACTTGAGCCATATTCCAGCCCTCATTCTTACATACTGGCTAAATTAGATATAACTATGAGTATATAAGAACATTTTGCTGGGTGCAGTGGCTCACCCCTGTAATCCTAGCTCCTCAGAAGGCTGAGATAGAAGGATCAAGGTTCAAAGCTAGCCCAGACACAGAAGGATCTAAGGCTTATCTCCAATTAACTTTTAGAGAACTGGAAGTGAGGCTTGGCTCAAGGGTAGTGTGGTAGCCTTGAGCTGAAGAGCCCAGGGACAACACTCAGGTCCCGGGGTAGGGAGATGCCCTTGAGCTGAAGAGCTCTGGGATAGCGTCCCAGCCAAGTACTAGCCCCATGACCCACAAAAAAAAAAGAACATTTCCCTTGCTGTGATGCTAGGAATATCATGTGATTTCGGTTCAGCTGGGTAACAGGCAGTGCAAAGAAGAGTAGCAATAGGGTCCCTTGTCAGACTGGAGGGTGGTGTAAAACATGGTTGGAGAGGCTTTCTGTTTGTCAGAAGCTATGTGGCCTGTTTAGCAGATTGTCTTACCAATCTATATTGTATTTGTACTCTGTTCTTCTTTTTCATTGTCCTTGTCTTTGTCTGTGTTAAACCACTGGGGTTTCAATTTATGTCTAGTCTTTTGGTTTTCTCCTTCCTAGACTCACATCATTCTGGTTCATCAATTATAGAACTGATGAACTAGAGAATGGGACATAGAAAATGAGGTACTGCCTTCTTACATTGAAATATGATTCTATCAAATCCTACAAGGAATGTTGTGAGAATTAATATAGTGCAAGTTCACTAGCAAGAGATCTCATAACATCGTAAGCAGCCAATAAATATATTTGATACCCTTCACTGTCTATTGTCTACTAAGGAAAGCCCAGGATACTCATGAATTCTCATGAATCATATGCGATATCCAGCAATTTGCCCCACCTAGCTCATTCCTACTCATTATTTCCCCATTTGTGACTAGCTACTCAGCCAAATTGCTTTACCTTTGAGGACAGGACATTGGTAGGAGAGGAACCAGAAGTTCCTCTTCAAGTGGGTTGGCCCAAACTGGTTGTATATAAGTGGAGTTACTTCATTATAATATTGTCTGCTAGCTAAATGATACAAGCTCCAGTGAACTGAGAGACAGATGATGGGAAAGAACCATAAAAGGAATAAGAAGAGGTAGTGCCTGCATTCCAGGAAAATCTTCACTTTTCTTTTACATTATTATCTCTATCTTCCTAACCCCAAAGGGGTTGACAAGTTGATTTGCTGGTTTACTTCTTATTGTTGTCCAGTAATAAAAGTTTCATTTATGGAAGTGGCACTGTGGCTCAAGGGATAGGGTGGTAGCCTTGAGCTGAAGAACTCAGGGACAAGGCCCAGGCTCAGAGTTCAAGTCCCAGGACTAACAAAAAAAAAAAGTTTCCTCTGGACTTAAGTGGTGCTAAGTCTTATTACTGGCTTCACTGTTCCCAGAGGGAAGGAGATTCCATTCAGGGACTAAACCATTAACTACCCTGAGCTTCACTCAGACTCCATAAAAAACATCTTGCTCTGAAAATGCTGTTTACTTAGTCCATTATATCTTTATTCAAGTCACTTTGTACCTAAAGGACCTTCAACATTACAATTATTATTATTATTATTATTATTATTATTATTATTTTTGCCAGTCCTGGGCTTGAGCTCAGGGCCTGAGCACTGTCCTTGGACTTTCTCAAGGCTAGAGCTCTACCACTTGAGCCTCAGCACCACTTCCGGCTTTTTTCTATATGTGGTACCGAGGAATCGAACCCGGGTCTTCATGCATGCTAGGCAAGCACTTTAACCACTAGGCCAAACTCCCGGCCTACAATTATTATTTTCTTATGGAACCTGCTGTGATCAAGTTCCCTAACCTTCCTTTCAGTGGTATTAGTTTAGTTCCTCCCTTAGTTTCTCGTCTGACCAGAACCTCCTTACTATCACTTATTGGTTTAGTCATTTTCATTATATATAAAAAAAAACCTAAGTGTGGTACCTTCCTTTGTAAGACTTCAATTTTACTTACCCTATTCTGGATTTTTTTCTCTGGATTTTTGCTTTGCTAAGCCACTCTTCTTTCGTCTGAAAATTGCCTGCCAAGATGTAAAGCCTGTGAAACTTGCCAGATCCCTTGCTCTATAAGAGCCCACCAACAGGATTCCCCTGTTCTTTCAGTTTAAATGTTAGCCAACTGCCAGAGACTGAACCCTGAGCCTGACCCACACAGGTAACAGAACGGCTCACTCTGTCTGGATGTGGGTTCAGCTTTACACTGTTTTGGAATGCACAGAAGTAAACTTTGTCAAGTTCCTTTTGAATTGGCATCCTTCTTTCTACACAATACCCCTATACCCACAGGTATTTCTAATAGTGCTTACTAATTGTTTTCAATCCTTTTTTTCCCCCTTCCAGTATAATTTCTGGGATTTGAACTCATGGCTTGGGGACTGTCCCTGAATTATTTTGTTCAAGGCTAGTTCTCTATCACTGGGGCCTTAGCTCCACTTCCAGCTTTTGCATGGCTAATTGGAGTTTTCAGGGACTTTCTTGCCTGGGCTGGCTTAGAGTTATTGAAGTGTGTTGGGACCCCAGTAAAGTCTCAACTCTGACTGAAGGTAAAAAGTCTGAAGTTTGTTGTGCTGACCAGCTGTGGCTAACTCAACTAGGAATGAGTAGCCCCAAGTTAAAAAAGCAGGGGGTTTATAAAGGCGAAAACCACACATAGGCACACACAGGTGGCCAATCATTCTACACCACTTAATCATCCTAGTTCCAGATGGCCAATGGCTGTATGGCAACCATACAAATGGACCTGTCATTGTAAAAGTCAAAATTGGCGCACACACGCAAGCAAGCTAGCAAGCAAGACTCAGAAGCAGAACTAAGCACCTTTTTCTTTTTCCTTCTGCAAGTTGACCACATAACCTTGGCATGACCTTCATTCCCAGTACTGCTTGCCTGGGGTTTTTTCTGATAAGTTTACTGTTTGTGTAAGGATTCTCTCAGAAGCTTGATAAGTTTTTAGTAACTTGTCCTTGGAACTAGCGTATGCTGATAATTCCCATGAATTTTTATTTCTAAACCATTTCACTATGATCTGAGATCTCAGCCTCAGATTATAGATGTGAAACACTGACACCCGGCTTAATGTTTTAAAAGTAAATGAATGTACATATATGGGTGTATGTCTATCTTAATGTGAATGTAAAATTATGTCTACAGTTACATATAGCCAATGTTATATGTCCTCTTTCACATAGACTTGTCATATTCACAGTGGATAAAAATTCGCTGATGGGGAGTGAGTGCAGAAAATACTTCATGTTCCATGTATAACTAAATTAATTGGGATGGAAAGTATATTCTTTTGCCTTTTTTCCCCCTAGAATGTGAGGTGTTTTCTTAAATATACAATCTGATGCCCAGAGGGCATAGTCTAAATAACACAGTTCTTCAAAGCCCAAAGTATGCATGAAGTGCTCCATTTTTCTTCCTGGAATATAAACTAACCTCCTCAAATGTCCCTGAAGGAGTGTTATGTTTTTGTTACCTGAGAGGAGATCTGGTTAATCACAATTGATAACACCCCCCCACTTCCTTTTTATTCTTGGTGCCAGTTTAAGAAACTTTAGTCTTAAGGCATTCACCCTATGCAAGGAATCCATCTGTCTTTCTTATTCTGGCACACCTCCGAGAGGAGCAAGCACACTTTCACCTTGCTGTCTCCACATGTTCTCCACGTAGCCTTTACTGCTGGAGCTACAAAGGATAAGCTTCTAAAGATGGACCTTGATGAGCTAGCTCTTACTGACGTGTCTGATAAGGTATGAGGAAAATGATTTTGTCTGGAACTGCTTTTCACCTTTGAATCTTTCTGTTATCACTGGGATCTTGGTGGAGTGGAGCCCTGGGAGAAGGCTCAAGTTTTCTGCTCCGGGCTCAAAGGTGTAGCCTTCCGTGCTTGAAGGGCTTCTGACTGTGTAGTTAAGGGATTGTGGGAGAAAGATGTGTAGTGGTGGCTCCTTACTGCCCAATGCTGGGTGAAATAACCAGCCTGTTTTTTTTTTTTTTTTTTTTTTGCCAGTCCTAGGTCTTGAACTCAGGGCCTGAGCTCTGTAATTGGACTTTCTCAAGGCTACCACTTGAGCCACAATACCATTTCCAACGTTTTCTATGTATGTGGTATGGAGGAGTTGAACCCAGGGGTCTTCGTGCATGCTAGGCAAGCACTCTACCATTTAGGTCAAACTCCCGGCCTCTAGACTGGTTTTTTTTTGTTTTGTTTTTATAGTATAATTTTCATTGCTTGAATGCTTTTGTTCACTCACTGTTGTCATTACTTTATGCCAAGTTGTAATCATTAACTTTTTCTTTTTTTTCTTTTCTTTTTTTTTTTTTTGCCAGTCCTGGGCTTGAGCTCAGGGTCTGAGCACTGTCCTTGGACTTTCTCAAGGCTAGAGCTCTACCACTTGAGCCTCAGCACCACTTCCAGCTTTTTTTTTTGTATGTATATGGTACCGAGGAATCGAACCCAGGTCTTTGTGTATGCTAGGCAAGCACTTTAACCACTAGGCCAAACTCCTGGCCCCAATCATTAACTTTTTCAATGTAACATATACTCAAAGAAATACACATATCAAACATATTTGTTTAAGCATAGCTGGTTGAGCAGTTGCCAATGCCCACCTATTGTAGGATTGGTGTGTGAACCATGGTGAATAGACCAAGTCTCTTCAAATGCCAGATTCCTCAATCATGCACAAACTAGTATTTATTTCTGTATTCCACAGGCCTTCAGTAATATAAGCCAGAAGATATCAGGGTTTCAGACAATAAAGGTGGCCTATAACAGCTTGAAATGAGGGGCTGTGAAGTAGAGTAGGGAGACAGGGAGTAGAGGATAAATGGAGGCCTGGCTTGGGGGTAAGTAAGGGTTGGAAGAGAAAGTGAGGACACAGATTAGTGGCCTATGGCTGGCTCACTGAATGAGTGAACACATATGACTAGTTTTGTCCCTTAAGATGGAATCACCATTTTTCCCTAGGTTCTTGGTATAAGATGACCAGTCATGATGTACCTTTTCATGTCCCAAGAATAGTATTATTCTTGAAGGCACATATTCTTTAGAAATGAGGTAGATTTGTTTAGAACAATTAACTTTTTTCTGTACAAACCATTTATTTGAAATGCCAATTCTATGTAGGATAAAGTCAGTAGTAACGGTAGACAAATAGAACAAGTGAAAAACTGTACAACTGTAATGGTACTCAAAAGAGAAATGTATTGTTTTATAATACTTCACACAGATAATTCAAGTTTGGAGGTACCTAAATAAAAATGCTATATATTTCTTAAAAAAAAACTATGTACAATTGAAGAATAAACAAGTTTTACAAAATACTGGGTATTCAGGTTGTAGAAAACACTTACATAGGGCATGAAATCAGTTTAAGAAAAATTTCTGAGCCTTTAGCATTGAAGGAAGTTGACTTTAATACCAGTAACAGCATAACTATAAGAAATGCAGTGATATAAAAGTCTCACTTCTCCCAAGCACAGACACTATACAGACACAGCAAGTGGAGCTCAGGAAAGAACAATGAATTTTTTTTTTTTTTTTTTGCCAGTCCTGTGCTTGGGCTCAGGGCTTGAGCACCGTCCTTGGACTTTCTGAAGGCTAGCACTCTACCACTTGAGCCTCAGCACCACTTCCGGCTTTTTGCTATGTATGTGGTACCGAGGAATCGAACCTGGGTCTTCGTGCATGCTAGGCAAGCACTTTAACCACTAGGCCAAACTCCCGGCCCCAGAACAATGAACTTTTATAAGTGATTGTTTTCATAGCATTTGGGTTTTATAATACCATGTTTTGTTTTCTTTCTTTCTTTCTTTCTTTCTTTCTTTCTTTCTTTCTTTCTTTCTTTCTCTCTTTCTTTTTTGCTTGCTTGCTTGCTTGCTTTCTT
Source organism: Megascapheus bottae (assembly GCA_024803745.1). NCBI lineage: Eukaryota > Metazoa > Chordata > Mammalia > Rodentia > Geomyidae > Megascapheus > Megascapheus bottae. The sequence continues at coordinate 23,576,284 of JANJXV010000009.1, read as the reverse complement.
TCTTGCTTGCTTGCTTGCTTGCTTTCTTTCTTTATTTTTGTCCAGAGTCTTCATCTGGCTTCGAGTTTGTGACAAAGCCAGAAAGCAATCCCTCAGTTTCTCAGAACTGAAAAATAAAAACACCAAGTATTATTCTGAAGAGAGGATGAGAAGCCATATTGTGGAGCACTGTTTTCCTAGGGACTTAGGTTAATTCAGGCCACAAACCTTTGATCAGGCTCCTTACAGGGAATGTTTTAAATCTACCAGCTACCAGCATTAGTGGTACAATCCTTGCACTACATGTGATTGGAGCCTGACCTGAAGAGAAAGTCAGCTGTCCTCCTCTGACTTCTGCAGCCAGTAACCTGTGGCCTAGATTTGTGGTCGATTCTGGTTTTATTGAGATTTATTTATTTGATAAAAGCACTGCAAATAACAGTGTCTCTTTTGCTTGAAGGAATATTTATTCTGGCAAGAGATGCTAGAGAGAAAAGCTCAAAGAGGTCTAACTACTTTTTTATTAGGGAAGTGATGGGATTTAGTCCCTCAGGGTTTGAGTTGAGTGGGCTTGGACTGAGTAAGTGCTGGTTAGACCAAAGCAGAATTCTAAGTCCTGGGAAGGTGGGCTGCTGTAGTTCCCTCCTCTAACTGTAGTCTTCATCATCTGCATTGCAAATGTGGACATGGCGGGAGAGGGGAGAGGGGGGGCAGTCCGGAGGTCATGACTAGTGCTAAGTCATCTGAGGTAACAGCAGTGGGAATTCGTGATAGCAGAGCCATTATACACCGTATTTACATTATCTCAAATTCTGTATAACTTTGGACATAGAAGATATTTTATAGATGAGGGAACTACCACCCAAGTCGTACCACTTGGATGAATGGCAGTCAGCTAAGGTCTGCAGGTGTCTGGTATCTGTGAATGTTCTCGTGCAGTGAGTGTTGCCCTGAATATCATCTGAATATGCCGGGGAAGAACTTGTGATTGGGAAGATCCTGCCTATGCCTAGAGTAGTGGCTACGTACTACAATGAACAAGCAGTTGTCTTTTGGGAGGGGAGAGAAGAAAGGTCCACTGCCCTTTGCCAATCTCCCAGGATAAGTTCTCCTTTCTCTATATTGCTATAGGCTTTTTCTATGGGCTAGCATAGTTCAAGGCCCCCTGGGTATGTGGCTGACTGAAGAGATTATCCATTTGCAGAAATGAGGGTTGGAAAATACTTCCAGAAAATTTGATTAGCTGCTTTGTTGTGTTAACTTTTTTTTTTTTTTTTTACCATTCCTGGGGCTGAACTCATTTTTGCTCAAGGCTAGTGCTCTTCCACTTGAGCCAGAAAGCCACTTCCAGCTTTTTCTGAGTATGTGGTACTGAGGAATCGAACCTAGGGCTTCGTGCATGCTAGGTGAGCACTCTACCACTAGGTTACATTCCTATTAAAGTTGTGTTAACTTTAAATCATGGAGCAGATACAGTGTACAATAACTGAAAGAGCAGGGCTGGGATGGGTGCATTTTCACTCAGGTTTAAATAGTTATTGGGTCAAATGCTCCAGATAAATTCATTCTTGTTAGGGTAGAGACTTCAGGCTCTTCTGAAAATGGTAGATAATTTTGTGACATTTTCTAGTTCTTAGTCCATAATAAATTGCAAAGGCAAGCTATCCTTTCCCCCTTTTCTATATAGTTCTTTTACTCTTGTTCATTAAAGATGAGAAGTTGTGTAACAGCAAAATTACTCAAGTACTGATCAAATGATCTGGGGTTTAGTTAAATGTCAGTTATCCATCTGTATTTCCTTTTTAAAGCTTTCCCTCTCCTTCAACTTCTTTTTCTTATATGAACACACAGGTTGTCCTATTCTAAGAAAAATGCAGGTTCATTTTAGAAGTATGGAAAATGATGCATACAGGTGACTCACCCTACTAATAGATAAAAACTCATTCTGGGGGTGGGATTTAGTCTTTATGTGTCGATATACACATACTATAAATAGAAACATACATGCACCATTTAATACTCTTTTGTTCTTCAAAATTAATCACTGTATTACTTGGATGGGTAAGTGGGAGTGGGTCTCGAGGAGGTGAAGGCCAAGGTTATTGAGTCAAGTGGTGCCAAGAAGAGGAGACAGTACAGATGCTGATGCTTTTATTTACTTACTTTTTGGGTAGAGGAGGGTTTGAGACATGGTCTTGCTTTGTAGTTCAGACAATCCTGCCTCTGCCTCTCAATGAATAGAATTAGAGATACCTGCTGTCCTACCCCACAGATCTTTATCATGTATTTTGTTTCTTCACAGGGAGGGAATGTGTGTGTGTGTGAGGGGGGGGGGGTTGAAGTGCAGAGAAGAGATGTGGCCCTGTTCACGCTGAGATGTCATGGGATAGATGATAGTGCAGGTCATAATATCTCAGAACACAGAGTCTCAAAAGGAAATATGCTGGCAGCTGCCAAGCCAATGGCCCAGGGAGTAGGTAGAAGTGCACGAGGTGAGGTCAGGCCTGAAGGTCACTTAAAATGGAGAACAGGATATTACAATGGAGAATTTTGACCAGAGTCCTATTAGAAATGCCATTTTTCTAGTCACTTGCCTTCTGACTGCCTGATAGTCAGACCAGGGGCTCAAAGGATGGCCCCTGTTTGATTAACTTGGAGTTTCTCTTAACACGATCTCAGAATTTCTGGTTGAGGAGAGGCTGTTGAGTCTAAATTGCTAATGTGTTCTGGTGATTTCCACCAGCTGTGTGATTTGACTGACATTATGAGTCTAGTCACCACTGGGGTCTGGTGAATTGTATCCACTCAGCCAGAGTGTTCCTTGAGCTAGCATTGAAATGCATAGCTCTCTCATTTCCAGTGCAACAGCAAGGCTCAGGCAATTGACTTTTGCTCTTCAGTCTCCAACTGGGGAAAAATTATTAAATAAAATGAGAGTAGGTCAGGCATCCTCAATATTCAAACCCATAAATAACTGTAATTAATCAAATGCAATCTTACCTATTAAATCTGTCAGTTGTGTTTCTCCTCACTGGCCAAGTTCCTGGGCTGAGGTTAGTGGGGAGTGTCTGGAGAGTGTACACTCTGTGGAGCTAGGATCTCAAATGCTTTCCCATTATGGATCCAGAATCAGTTCAAGTTGTGAGCAATGCAAGTGTGGGGTGTGAAATCACTGGCTGACAACCTGGTTCCAAAGGGAAAAGAAATGTCGAAATGGCTTCCTCTGTGTGCATGGAGGAGCTTTTTTGGTTCACCCTTTCTATTGGTTACTGGCTGGACAGCACAAACGACATAGAGTGGTCTTTCAAGTATGTGAGTTCAATAAGTTTTTTTTTGTTTGTTTGTTTGTTTTTTTAAAAAACCAGTCCTGGGGCTTGAGGTCAGGCCTGAGCGCTGTCTTTGTCTCTGTCAAGGCTAGAGTTCTACCATTTGAGCCACAGCACCATTTCCAGCTTTTTTCTATGTATATGGTACCGAGGAATCAAACCCGGGTCTTGCATGCCAGGCAAGCACTCTACCACTAGGCCAAACTCTCAGCCCTGGTAAGTATTTATAGTTAGATTAGCTCTAAAGTTATGTCTTCCTCTGTTGTAGAGTCTATGATTGATTTCCATGGTTTACTATTTTCTCAAGTCATCTGTTCACTCAGTCTCTCTCTTCATTAGAATTCCCCCCATCTCTCTTTACTTGTGAATAAAAAGCAAGAACTGCTTTTAGTGTTTTTTTGGGGGGGTCGGGGGTGTGGTGCAGTGCTGGGAATCAGACCCAGGGCTTCAAGTATATTCTACCAATGCTTCTTCTTTTTGCCAGTCCTGGGCTTGAGCTCAGGGCCTGAGCACTGTCCTTGGACTTTCTCAAGGCTAGAGCTCTACCACTTGAGCCTCAGCACCACTTCCAGCTTTTTTTCTATGTATGTGGTACCGAGGAATCGAACCTGGGTCTTTGTGCATGCTAGGCAAGCACTCTACCACTAGGCCAAACTCCCGGCCCTTCTTCTTTCTTTTGAAAAATCAATTCCACGGCATCCCTGTGTGATTAAAACTCGTGATATGCTTAGCGCTACCCTGTCTATGTGGCATGGGACTTGTCTGGCTTTCCATATGGAATCAACCTACTGCCCTTCTTCTGACCCAGGTAGGGAGGTAGAGCCCTGCGCATGCTCATTGTCTTCAGATCCCACTGTGCTGGGCCCTCTTCTTCTTGGTTCCATTTCCCCCAAATTGGCTCCATGGATATCTAATGTAAGATAGATTGCTTTCCCTCTCAGTAACTCTTACATGTTATTGATCCTATTTTGAGCACTTGGAACGTTAAAGTATGTAAGTTTTAAATTAGTTTATAAGTTTACATTTTATCTGTCCCAAGATACAAGAGCAAAGGAATTCTCAACTCCTAGCATTTTGTTATTCTAAGGAAATGCCTTATTCTGGAACTAGTACCGTCCATTCACCACTGTGCGTGGGAAGGTTCATTAGTAATACTTTGCTGAATATTTAATAGACACTTTAATATTTTGGTTTACTTTTGGATCTTACACTTTGGAGAAGGTTCTTATGCAGCAAATGCATACATCCACAGTATATATTAAGTGATTATCGCCTCCTCCATTATATTCATCTAACTGCACCATTTTCTTTGTAAATCTTTTATTGTCGGGATAATGTATAGAGGGATTACAGGTAGTAGGTGCATTACTTCTCAAACATTGATACCCCTTCTCATGTTTTTGTCCCCATTTCACTCCCCCCCAACGTCTTGTTTCCCCCTTCCCTATTTAAAATAAACAAATAAACCTATATATAATATACCAGGTAACAAAGTCAGATATAGTAACATGATATTAACCATAAGGACAAAAATGAGAAGAAAAATAACATGGTACATTAAGAACAACAAGCACTCAAGATAAAGCTCTTGTTTCCATATCCTAGAGTTGATTTCATATAGTTTCATCCTATATGACCTTATGAACCTAGGTTTTAAGCTATTGAAATCCTCTGCTAGCTTTCAGTTGATGAGTGGATCAAGATGTGGTATTTATACACAATGGAATTCTATGCTGCTGTCAGAAAGAATGACATTGCCCCATTTGTAAGGAAATGGAAAGACTTAGAAAAAATCATATTAAGTGAAGTAAGCCAGACTCAAAGGAACATAGGCTCAATGGTTTCCCTCATTTGTCATGATCATTAGAAACCTTGGGCTCTCCTAGCAGAGATTTACAATAGAACAAAACCTAGATACATAAGGCCATATAGAATGAAGCTAAATGAAAGGACCTCTAGGATATAGAAACAAAAGCCATATAATGAGTGATTGTTGTCCTTAATGTACTATGTTATCTCACATCGCTTTTGCTGTCCCTTGGTTATCTCATATTGTTACAGTATTTCACCTTGTTATCTGATATGTTATACACATGCTTATTTGGTTATTTGAAATCGGATAGGGAAGGGAGGAAAACAAGATGAGGGGTGGGGGTTGGGGGAGGGAAATGGGAACCATATCATGAGAAAGGGTATCAATGTTTGTGAAGTAATTCACCTTCTATCTGGTGAATATGATGTAACCCTTCTATTAATTATAATAAAAATATAAGGAAAAAATCCTCTGCTAGCAGAGTCCTAGATGTGTACTAATTACAAATGAGGGAAACCATTGAGTCTATGTTCCTTTGGGTCTGGCTTACTTCACTTAATATGATTTTTTCCAAGTCTTTCCATTTCCTTACAAATGGGGTGATGTCATTTTTTCTGATGGCAGCATAGAATTCCATTCTGAATAAGTATCACATCTTCTTAATTAAATCATCTACTGTGGAGCATCTGGGTTGGTTAATGGATTCTTCATTTGTTCCTCCCTCCTTCCCTTGCTCCCTCTGTTCCTTGCCTTTTCCTTCTCATTTTATTCTTTCCTTCTTCCTTCTCTCCCTGTCAGCCTCCCTCCCCGCCTCCTCTAAGGATCTTGGATGCCTTGGTTTTCATCATTCTCTCTTTTCTTTTCTTTTTGCCAGACCTGGCTTGAACTCAGCAGCTGAGCAATATCCTTGGGCTTTCTCAAGGCTAGAGCCCTACCACTTGAACCATAGCACCACTTCCAGCTTTTTCTATGCATGTAGTACCAAGGAATCAAACACTGGTCTTCATGAATGGTAGACAAACACTCTACCACTAACTCTGTCAAACTCCCAGCCCCAGACATTTTAAATCTTTTCCATGTTATACTTTTTTTTTTTCCCAACAAAGGAGTTTTGTCTTTTAAGAGCACCATCAGACTGATATTGTTGGTCTATTTATTTGTGAACTTTTTTAATCTAGGAGACTATGGGAAAATGTTCTAATTGTAGAGTAAAAGTATTTTTCATATATTTTCAAGATAAAATAATCTGTTGAGTCAAAGCAGAGAATTTGTTTTTTGAAAGCCTGCATTATATGCATATAATGTAGTTTTGTTTCTTTGACCTTTATAAGTGCCTATCATAGTTTCATTCATACCCTGTGCAGCAAAATTCACAAGTTACCTAGCAAATTTCTCTATCATACAGCACAAGAAGGAAGAGGGCTAGATAGAAAGATAAAGAAAAGTTGCAAATCCAAATAAAGTGATTTCCCCCCCCCTTTTTTTTTGGTAGTCCTGGGGCTTGAACTCCAGACCTGGCACTGTCCTTGGGCTTTCTCAGGGCTAGAGTTCTATCCTTTGAACCACAGCATCACTTTCTAGTTTTTTCTTTGTATGTGATACCAAGGAATCAAACCCTAGTCCTCAGGCATGTTGGGCAAGCACTCCACCACTAGGTCAAACTCCTGGCCTCCAGTGGTTCCATTTTTGTTTTCTGTTTTGCAGTGTGGACTTGTGGTCTGGAGTCTCACTATGTGATACATACTGCTTTTGGATTTAGTATGTAAGCCTGGCTGGCTTCAAACTCTTAATCCCTCTGGCTTCTGTCTCCTGAGGGCTAGGGTTATGGACATGCCTTACCAGTCTTGGCAAGAAGGCAAACCATGACAGCACTTGCTGAAATACTTTTTTTTTTTTTTTGCCAGTCCTGGGCTTGAGCTCAGGGCCTGAGCACTGTTCTTGGACTTTCTCAAGGCTAGAGCTCTACCACTTGAGCCTCAGCACCACTTCTGGCTTTTTTTTTTTCTTCTATGCATGTGGAATCGAACCCTGGTCTTCATGCATGCTAGGCAAGCACTTTAACCACTAGGCCAAACTCCAGGCCCACTTGCTGAAATACTTTAATCAAACTCTCCCTCTCTTTAATTGTGAGCTCCACCGGAATGTGAACTCTTAAAAGATAGGATTTCTGTGTTCTGAGTTGCATGCTCTGTGTCTGAGTGAACAGAAGCCATCACTCTTCAGAAGTACTAAGTAATCACATGAGAGATTACCATCAATGTTAGTCAGCATTCCTTGCTGTGACCAAGTACCTGAGATAGTCCAGGAGAAGAAAGGAAGGCATGTTTTCACTTAGAGTTGTAGTTCACTTGGCCCGTGTTCACTTGGCTCTGTTACCTTAGAGCCTGTCTTAAAGTAGACTATGGTGGAAGTAGATAGCAGAGGAAATCTGCTATCATCATGGTCATCTAGGACCCCATTCAAGGGACCACTCTCAGTTATCTAACTTTCTGCTAGGGCACTTCTAAAAAGTTCCAACCTCTTTCAGTTATGCCACAGATCAGTGATGATTGCTTTTGCACATGACCCTGGTGGGATTTGGGGGACATTTAAGAGTCAAATGATAGTACCACACTTCCTTTCCTTTTTTAAAATATTTATTTATTTATTTATTTATTTATTTATTTATTTATTTATTTATTTATTTATGCCCGTCCTGGGGCTTGAACTCAAGGATTAGTGCTCTGCCACTTGAGCCACAGCAGCACTTCTGACTTTTTCTGAGTATGTGGTACCGAGGAATCGAACCTAAGGCTTAGTGCATGCTATGCAAACACTCTATCACCAGGCAACGCAAACAGTCCTTCCTTCCTTCCTTCCTTCCTTCCTTCCTTCCTTCCTTCCTGCCTGCCTGCCTGCCTGCCTGCCTGCCTGCCTGCCTGCCTGCCTGCCTGCCTGCCTTCTTTCCTTCTTAGTTGTGGGGCTTGAACTTCAGCTCAAGGCTAACACCTTACCCCTTGAGCCACAGCCCCACTGCCAGTTTTCCAGTGGTTAATTGGAGATAAGAGTCTCATGTTCTTTAGTGCCAGGACTGGCTTTGAACCCAGATCCTCAGATCTCAGCCTCCTGGCTAGCTAGGATTACAGGCTTGAGCCACCGCACCCAGACTTTTCTTTTCTTTTCTTTTTTAGCTAGTACTGGGCCTTGGACTCAGGGACTGGGTGCTGTCCTTGAGCTTTCTCAAGGCTAGCACTATACTACTTGAGCCACAGCATCACTTCTGGCTTTTTCTCTGTGCTTGGTAACAAGGATCTAATGCAGGGCTTTGTGCATGCTAGGCAAACACTCTATCACTAACCTACATTCCCAGACTAATAGCAACTACCTTTTAAGGGTGAATTTTCTTTTCTCTACCAACTGAATGAAAAAAAAACATACAAATGAAAGTAATGAGTAAATGTTAAAATAAAGTTCACACATTTATAGTTGGAGAATTAGTAAGTTCAAATAATCTGATTGAGATCACAAAACCATTGAAGGAAAGAATTACCAAGTTAGTCTCCCTCATCTCTCCTGCTAGATTACTCCCTTGGCAATTTTAGTTTTTAGTATGGTATTTCTAAAATACTAGAATTCTAGAATACTGAACGTTGAATCTTCTCTTTCTGGTTTGTACATTTAGGGCTGCGATCTGTCGTGAGTTGTTTCATGTTGGTGTGCAGCATGTCAGGCACAGTGACCTGACCACATCCTTAGAGTCAGGAGCTTGAATACTTGTCCTAGAGGATGTGTGCCAGCCCTCCCACAGGAGAGACGTTTAAAAATGAGAAGTTTGGAAGGGGTGGCTTATTCCAGTGGGTAGAAGACTTTTTTTTTTAATTTTATTTATTTATTTTTAAAATATTTTTTTTATTGTAATTAGTAAAAGGGTTACATGATATTTGCCAGATAGAAGGTGGATGTTCATTGCAGCACTATTCACCATAGCAAAGATATGGAACCAACCCAGATGTCCCTCAGTTGATGAGTGGATCAACAAGATGTGGTATTTGTACACAATGGAATTCCATGCTGCTGTCAGAAAGAAGGACATCACCCCATTTGTTAGGAAATGGAAAGACTTAGAAAAAATCATATTAAGTGAAGTAGAAGAAGCCTTTTAATCAACATGTCCAGCCCAGATGATTGAGGGAGTAAAACAGCTATGCTCGTTATTTTTGCACAGGTGATGGAGAACAGACTTATAGACTTTTTTCTTTGTTTTCAGGGAGGGTGAAGGGGATGGAACATTTAAAGAATGCTATTTTATTTTTACATACTTTTAAATAGGATCATTGTTACCAGTGTGAATTCCTTCAACGTCTCTCCTATTTTCTGATATTTATTTCCTTCCAGGTCAGATGCTTTAAGGAATGTGATCTCTTAGCAAAATAACACAATACATGATAATGTTGCCTAGTACATATTAGAGTGTTTTTGGATATATACTTACGTATTGCAAGAGTAATTTATACATCTGGATTATCAGATGTATAGAGGAGTGAATATAAATGTAAATGTCAGTACAGGGTGTGTGTGTGTGAGTGTGTGTGTGTGTGTGTGTGTGTGTGTGTGTTTGTGTGTGTAGGGAAGTACGGGCTATAAAATGTGGTTCCTTTATTTCCTTGGGATAGTTTCAATTTCCAGAGAGAGGATACCTGGTCTTTGCACCCCAATTACATGGTTTGTTTTATCTCTTAGTCATGCTTTATGCATTAATTATTAGTGTAGTGCTGTTTTGTAGTGGAGCTGTGTTCAACATAGAAGTATTTAATTGTTTTATTGTTAGGATAAAGGTATGGTACAGAGGGTTACAGCTACATAAGTCACATAGAGGGTACATGGCATTTTGGACATTGTCACCCCTTCCCTCATTGTCTCCCAGGTTTTCTCTCCTGTCACCACCCACAAGTTGTGTAGTTCCTTTCTTTCTTTTCTTTTCTTTCTTTTCTTCTCTTCCTTCCTTCCCTTCCTTCCTTCCTTCCTTCCTTCCTTCCTTCCTTCCTTCCTTCCTTCCCTTCCCTTCCCTTCCCTTTCCTTCCTTCCTTCCTTCCTTCCTTCCTTCCTTCCTTCCTTCCTTCCTTCCTTCCTTCTTTCTTTCTTTAGTTCTTTCTTTTTGGTTGGTCATGGGGACTCTGGACCTGGGCTCTGTCCCTGAGTTCTTCAGCTTAAGGCTACCACCCTACCCCTTGAGCCACAGCACTACTTCCCATTTTCTAATGATTAATTGGAGATAAGAGTTTCACATTCTTTAGTGCCCTGGCTGGCTTTGAACCTCAGATCTCAGACTTCAGATCTCAGCCTCCTGAGTAGCTAGTATTACAGGTGGAAATCTTTTATCTTTAATGATAGATTATGTATTTTGATTTTAAAATAAATTTAAAATGGAAAACAATTGGACATGTGTGAAATAACTACAGTTTTTTATGGTTTTATATAAATTCTGAGAGGTTAATACAGCAGCCATTCTGTTATTAATTAAATTAAAACCACTGGCACTTACTGAATATAATCTACTATTAGCAGAGGTAGGTTTCTTTTCCTTTCTTGTAATCTCATGGAAATAAGGAAACAAAGTGAGCTTTACTTCTGTGTGCATTTTAGAAATGCCAGAAAATACAGAAACACAATATGACTGTTTCCTTAAAAGCATCACATATATGGTACACCTTAGTAAATGAACCCCAGGGAATAAGCATGGCTATGTTCAACTAAGCAGCACCATCCCTTTCAATATATTTTAACTGTAGAGGATTTTGAGACAAATGCTTGGTTAATGGTTGCAACATTGTATATTAAGTTTAAAATAAAAATTACTCATCAGAAAGTTTTACATAATGGTTGGGATCATTTTTTCATAAATAGACTTTCACTTGGCTCACTTTAGTAATTGACCTTATTCCCCCCCCCCTCCTTTTTTTGGTGCCTTTTAGTTACACTGTTGAAACGCTAAATTTGAACTCTGTACCTAACACAAACCTTTTCTTTGCCAATGCCTCCTGTTGAACTCCTGGAGCAATGCTTTCCTTTGGGGCTGAAAAGTTATCCTGAACCAGCCTCTTTCTGTTTTTCATAACTGTAGGTGTGCTTCTAAAATGCTCTTCATTGCTAACAATTCACTCTCCTTCCCTCCCCTTCCCCTTCTTCCTCCTCCCCACCCCTCTCCTGTTTTCTCCTCTTCCCTCCTCTCCTCCTTTCTCCTCATATCCCTTCCCTTCCCCTCACAGCCCTTCCCTCCCCTCCCCTCCCCTCCCCTTTCCCCCTCCTCCTCCCTTTCCCCTCCCCTCCCCTCCCCTCCCCTTCTCTGCCTCCCTTCCTCTCCTCTCTTCTCCTCTCCCCACCCCTGTCCAAAAATGATGCTGGATTGAAACAGTGTGAATCAGTACAAATACAGACATGTTTATTTTCTTTCACATTGTTTTCTGATTTTTGTTCATCTTTTTTTCCTCTAGGTCTCCGTTTGTTGAGTCCTGGGCCTGGGCCCTTCTGGCAAGGGATTAGGGACCTGGATTGAATGTAGAAGAATATGCCTTTCCCTGAAGCAGCCTGGCAGAGTAGGGAGTTAGGGACAAAGCTAGGGTCTGTGTTTGTGCCAGCCTCGCAGGAGTGTGTGCTTTAGTTTCTTCATGGGTCACAACCCAAACATATGTGCATCTAGAATCAGGATACAATATATGTCTACATGTCCTTGATTCTTTCATATGTCATGTGTTATCAGAACAATAGGTTTGTCAGTGCCTTCTAAAAATTTTGTTTTTTTTTTTATATCTTGTACAATGTATATAGAAAACTTTAGGTTGGCATTGTTTTGTGGTGTTTTCATGTACATATATACACACATATGTTTATGTATGCATATACACACACATAGAAATATAAAAAATGGCTGTCTGCTATTTCTCAGGACTAGCTACATTCTTGTCTTTCCATTGGAATCATTGACTTTTAAATGAATACTTTGTGACTGTTTCCTATATACTCTGGGCCTCACTGTTTTAGAAAATACTTTAAGCCAAAAACTAAAAAAAAAAAATGATTCATTTTTAGTATACAGACTAGGACTCTTCTCTTTGCAGAGGGCAGGCTGCTGTGCTTCTGATTTTATCATTTTGTTCCTTTCTGTCTGACAGACTTCAAAAAGCATGCTGGGAGGCTCTCCGTGTGATCTGTAGGAATGAAGTGCTGCTATTCAAAATGTGTGTGGAAGTATTTTTGTTTTGCTGGCTTGTGGGGCTGAAGGCAGAGCTGGTCATTGTGCTTTCTATAATGTGAACTTTGGGGAAGGAAGAAGTGGTGGTCTTGATTGTTACCTGTCTGAGCCGTTAGCACGTGTGTATTGTGTTTGATGCATCTGAACCATGAGATACCTCTTGATGGGCACTTGAACCAAGCATAGACTATCACATTAATTGTAGCTAAAAAAAAGGCTTGTTTGTTAAAATATGCCTATTTCAAAATATCCTGAACTTTTGAATATTCATTTCATTTATTTATTATTGCATTCTTTTTTTATTTCTCTATTTTTTTGCTATTTTTATTTATTTCGGTGCTTGTGCCAAGGCACCAGAAAAGGTCTGGGCATTGCATTTGAGCTTTTGTGCTCTACCACTTGAGCCATGGTTCCACTTCTGGCTTTGTTGAGTAGTAGATTGAAGATAAGGATTTCATGGACTTTTCTGCCCAGGATGTTTTTTTTTTTCTTTTTTTTTGCCAGTCCTGGGACTTAAACTCAGGGCCTAAGCACTGTCTCTGGGCTTTCTCAAGGCTAGCACTCTACCATTTGAGCCACAGCATCATTTCCAGCTTTTTTCTGTGTATGCAGTCCTGAGGAATTGAACCCAGATCTTTGTGCATGCTAGGCAAGCACTCTCACCACTAGATCATGCTCCTGGTCTGGATATTATTTTATTTCATCTGAAGGAAGCCCTACAGTTTTATTTGATAAATTTCATGCTCTTATCTCTTTAAAGAATCACTGGACTTAGATGGGGCCGCCGTTTGGCTTGACCTCGGAGTTGTGCATCTCCTTGTGACAGTGCTACACAAGGAAATAAGAATAAGAGGAGATTTCTGTGCTTAGTTCCCAGTGTAATTGCTGCATATCTGCAGTGTGAAGCACCTTGGTCCTGCTTACATGCTGCATTTGTAAAAGGCTTAGTATGGAAGCCCCTGCTATTCCTAGGATATACTCTGTGATTTTTATTTCATGTGTGGATTGTCTTGTACATCTGGGATTTTTAGTGTAGGTAACTAGAAGAGCAGAGAAGAATTTGCATAATGCTAGAGAATCCATTTTCCAAGGACTACAAGGCTACTGGTCAAATTACTATTCTGAAAATGATCTTTGCATTGCACCCCTTCTTTCTTCTATGAAAGAAGGAAATGGGGAAAAGGATTAAAATCCTGAGATGTTACACATTGCCTATGTACTTTTTGTTGTTGTTGTTGTTAATGCTGACATGTTACCACTATCACTAGAGCCATAGCTCCTCTTCGTTAGAGATAAAAGTACTCATGGACCTTTTTTTTGCTCAGGCTTGCTTTGAACAGCGATCCTCAGATCTTAGCCTCCTGAGTAGCTAGGATTACAGGCATGAGCCACTAACACCTGACCTGAGAGGTTCGATTTTATTCTCTTCAATTAATGATATGGAGTATGGAGATTGGAAAAATATTAAGACATTTGCATTGCTAGATAGTAGTCCAGAAGTATAGGAAAGTTTTGTAAACATGAACAGACGCAGAGCTTCTCTCATTTGCATGAAAAGACATATACATATATCTGACAGTACTGGGGGGCCTTGCACTTTCTAGGCAAGTGTTCTACTACTCAAGCCACTTCTCTTGCCCTTTTTGGTTTAAGTTTTATTTCAGAGCTTTTCAAGTGTTTTGATCAGCTTACTTGCATCTCTGTGTATCTGGGATGATAGGTACATGTCATCATGGCTTGCTTATTGATTGAGATAGAGGCTAGCTAATGTTTAGTTTTTGCTGGCATTGTACCACCATCCTTCCAATCCCAAGTACCTAGAGTTTGGAGATTAAAGGTAGCCATGAGCCATTGCTCCCTGCTTGCATGAAATTTTACTTATGACAGTTTTTCCCTCATCAGTTTTATTTGCTTGTTAGTTTCTTACACTGTCTCACTGAAGGAATACTTCCTTTGAAGAACTGAATTCCATCTTCATGAGGAAGGCTACTAGGAGAGGAAAGATGAGGCTGAAAGAGGGAGTGAGGAACTTGGGTTTTGTAGTTAGAGAATTTTCTCAAGTTTGCCTGCTCATTGTTTCTGATGAGACATTCCATATTTTTTCAATATGTGGTTTACTTCTTTATTTGGAGGTGGATGCCATGGCTTATACTTGTAATTTCTAGCTACAGGTTGTGGAGCTGTGGCTCAAGTGGTAAAGCACTCCCTATTCCTGAACAAATAAAAAGCACAGAGACAGTTCCCGCTCCTCCCCCCCCCCCTAAGATTCTGAACTTTAGTGCTAGGACTAGTACAAAAAAAAAAGTATTTGGTAAAACTACTCAAATGTATAAATCAGCCAAGAGAGCAGTCTTTCCATTGAATGTGGGGAGGCAGAGCTGAGTGGCTATGTATATAGAGTAAATCTGAGATGTTATTATCATAGTGACTCTACCTGTGGACAATGGCACAAATGATAGTTAAGAATTAAGTCAAAAGTGGCTTAAGTATGGTTTATATACAGGAGGATTCCGAAGATGTAATTCCTGTGAATAATAAGCATGCAATTCAGAGATGGGCACCAGTTGCTAACACCTGCAATCCTAGCTACTCAGGAGATTGAGATCGGAGGATGGTGGTTCAAAGCCAGCCCAGGCACAAAAGTCCATGAGACTCTTATCTCCAATTAACCACCAAAAAACCAGAAATAGTGCTGTGGCTCCAGTGGTACAGCCATATAGCCTTGAGCTGAAGAGCTCAGGAATAGCACGTAGGCCAGAATTCAAACCTCACGACAGACAAGAAAAAAAAGAAATAAATGAATACCAGGAAATTGAAACATCAGAAGGGATGAGATCAAGAGGAGGGGGGGGTAGTAGATGAATGGGCAGATGCAGTCATAACATTCAATGTACATATGTGAAAATGGAACTAGAGAACTTGAGGGGATGAAACAGGGAAAAATGATGGAAGGAATGATATGATCAGGATGCAGTGTGTTCATAATTTACAATAATATGCTGAACTGAAACATCTTTGTATAATTACTCAAAGAAAAAAGGAAATAAACATCATTAGGAATCAAAGGGAAAAAAAAGACTTATTTTAGCCAGAAGTTGTAGCAGTCAACATACACATGAGCAGACCTTATCAAGTGGCAAATCTAGTTTCTATTTGCTAGCAGTCATGAAATTTATTTTACTGTGTATAGTTAGAACACTCAACTCTAGGCTGAGGTTTCTCAAGCTACTCCTGTATGTGTGATTACTGTGGTGAGCTTGTACCCAAATAGCCCGCTTGTTGGTGTTTCCTTCAGTAAGCACTTTGTCTAAGATCAAAAATTTCCTTAATGCCAACTGGGCTGTGGCTCACGCCTGTAATCCTAGCTACTCCAAAGGCTGAGATCTGAGGATCAAGGTTCAAAGCCAGCCCAGGCACAAAAGGACCTGAGACTCTTATCTCCAATTAACCTCTAGAAAGGGGAATGGGGCTGTGGCTCAATGGTAGGGGGGGTAGCTTGGAGCTGAAGAGGTCAGGGACAGTGCCCTCACCCAATTCAAGCCTCATGACCCACAAAAATAATTACCTCAATGCCAAAATGAGCCCCTTTTGTCCCTCAAACCTTCCTCTCTTTCGCCATTTGAATAGGGCCAGCCTAGCTGCTGAGACTCATACTTATTTTAGAATGTAGAGTCTCTGCTTCCCCTTGTGATTTCTTACCAGGTCTTATCACACTCTCTAGCTGATTGCTGTCACTAGTGATTTCTGCAAAGCATTGATTCTGCATTTGCACGTTCCAGAGCTGCCTTAGACCCAGTTTACGGCCTCTCATGTGAGAACTTTCATTCAACTTCCTATTGCTAAAAGTGTATCAAGATAGCTTCATTATATATGCAGAGGCTTTCTCTCTTTCACACAGACTGTCTTTCTTAAGCTTCATTTTCAGGCAAGCCAGATGACTCCTGTGAAATGAATGTAGAACATTACTGTGGAGCTCTCCTCTCTTCTTGAAATGACTGTTCTGCAGACTTTCTTTGCTCACTCCCCTCTGGATCTTTTCTTTTCCTCTGGCTTTCTCTCACCAAATACATGCCTATATTTATTTCTCCCACTGAGGAAGCTGAGGCAAGAGGATAACCAATTCGAGTAAAGATTGGAAGTACATGGGGAGACTGTCTCAGCAAACCAACCCCTTCCCTTCCAAATCCTTCTCAAATATCTAGCTTTCTTAAAGCCTCTTTAAATTCTTTAGTCAGACTTAGTGTCTTGATTTTACAATGCTATAGAACCTGCTGAGCACATCACTTCAGCCCTTGATGTATTCCCCACCAATGGATTATGTATAAACCCTCTTTGTGGTAGTTGAGAAGTGCCCAGATATATGCACCATTCTGTTGAGGCTTCACCACTTGAACTGGAATTCTCCTTGGCAGAATTAGAGTTGGTCTCTGCCAGCACCAGAGCTGGTCCTGTCAGTGTGCATGTGATTTAATAGGCATGGACATTGAGCTGTGCTAAGTTAATTCTATGTCTGGATTCTTTTCTTCCCGGAGTTTTCTCACACATTCAACTTCAAAGGTGGAGATTTGTTTGTTCCCCTGATATGCTAACTTCCTAGTGGCAGTGATTGTTTACAAGGAAATTTAAAAAAAATTTCCTTACAAGAAAATATAAAAAATGTACAGGGCTACAACATAGTTTATATTTATGTGATATTGTAAACAAGGCCCTTAATCTGATAGAAAGTTACTGGTAGATGCTTTGCCATAGGATTTAATTTAAAAAAAAACTTTAAACAGTTGTTCGAAGGAGATGCCATTTAACAAGGTAGTTTATAAATACAGCACATATCCATCAGTGATTTAAATAAAATCCTACAGTGGGTAGGGAACCCACACTTCTGAATGAAGGTATTGAAACCTGCTGAATGAACAGCTCTAGTGGGAGACACTTCCATTGACTGTGTTGATGTGGTATATCTCATTGTCTGTGTTGATGAGTGGTAACCTTTGTGAGGTCATCAATGACATGACTAATACAACAGAAGCAATGATACTAAACTGAAGTCAGTCCAGTCACCATACTCCCACCCAATGGACCACCAAGGCTGCTGTCTCTATGGGGTAGGCAACATGCCTTGTTTTACACAAATAAAACTAGAATTCCATTCTTTGTCCTGAATTCACAGGCAACCCCAGTTAGTGGCCAGATGGCATACTGTTTCTTGGTTTCCATTGTTGTGCAATAAGCACCCGTGTGAACATTTTTCACAGTGCCTTGAGAGATGATGGTGTGCGATGACAAATGAGTGCCTGCCCATTCGTTGGGTTTTTTACTAGTAGAGCAGCCTAGGATTAAGGTTTTTGCCCAAGGTTGCCCCAACGATGGAGTTCATAGCCACATACACCAATGTCTTGCCCAGTGTGAGCACAAGATGAAAAGTTACTGAAGAGACTTCCCCTACCCAAGTATTTATGTGCAATGTTTTCCTGGTAAGAAGCTTAATGAAGAGTCATCTTAGAATTTTGGAATTTCTGAGGAAGTATGAGATCAAAGTGGGTGGAAGAGAAAATAAACTTTAAAGAAATGCCAACTTCTATTTTTGTATGTATAATTTATTGTACCCCAAAATGTATTTTCTGTAGAATCATAGCAACTGTACTGAAATTCTTTAATTTAGACATCACACATGCAATAAAGATACATGTAACTATATAAAAATTTATATTGGGAGACAGTAGGAGTGTTTCGTATCCTGAATTAAAACTGCCCTCATAGTACATTGTATATTTGTGAGGTAATTTGTAGAGTGTAAGGTGTGTGGTTCAGACTGGCCTGATCTCCACCCATTCAGGAAAATAGGGTGGTGACTTCCCTATCAAAGGCCGGTGTTCTGGCTGCTTTTGTGAATGAAAAAAAAATCTTAGGTCAAATCACGCAACTCTAAGTCAGATATTATTTATACAGTGTTATCTCTTATCTTCAACAAAATAAAGATAAATGTTTCCTTGTTTGTTTTGTTTTGTTTTTGGCCAGTACTAGGGCTTGAACTCATGGCCTGGGTACTGTCCTTGGGCTTTCTCAAAGCTAGAGCTCTATCATTTGAGTAACAATACCACTTCCAGCTTTTTCTAAGAATGTGATACTGAGGAATCAAACCCGGGTCTTTGTGCATGCTAGGCAAGCATTTACTAGGCTGAACTCCAGCCTATTTTCATGTTTTTTTTTTATTAAAGAATTTATTAACGTTGATTTTTACATCATATTTTAAATGACAAGTTTAACAAACAAGTGTTCAAGAAGGGAATCTCTACAATCACTGGGACTTAGTATTTAGAACATAATCAAAATTAGGCTAAGGGTTTGTATGTCATAGAAACATATTAATTTAAGAAAGAAAACATTATGTCTATAGAGTCATAGGTTTTTATGTCTATATAATTATGTTTATATTTCCATTACCATATCCATAGCATTCGGTGTGCAGATATTGAGTCTTTTACTCTTTGGATTTAATAGCCACATATTAAGACAAGTTAAGGCCTAAGGAACAAAAGGCGCATGGTATCCTTAATATTTTCATGTTTTTGGTGGTTAACTGGAGATTAATCTAGACTGGGTTCAAACTGATATCTGAGGACCCCAGAGCAGTGAGGATTACAGGAATGAGTCACCGATACTCAGCTTTAAATTAATTTTAGGTCTTCAATAAATATTTTTTAAAAAATGTACTTAGTCCAGTATGGGAGCATGAAGAAATTTCTGTGGGCTTGGGGTGTGGCTCATGTGGTAGAGATCCTGCCTACCAAGAAGCAGGATTGTTGTATTTAGAAATATTCTACTAGCACAAAAGATGGCTTGATTCAGAGGCATTTCCTTCAAAATTGTGTCAGGCAGTGCTGGCTAGAAGAAAATGTTTTCTTTCTTTCTTCTTTGTCTTTTTGTTTCTGCTTGCCCTCTTCCTCCCCCAACCTCTCTGTCATTCTTTTTTGATTTCCTCAGTGAAAGAAATTCCAGCAGGTTAAGTGAAACACTGAGGGATGCTATGCATGCAACATGGACTGTTTCAGGGATAGAAATCTATGTTAGTGTATAGCTCTGGCGAGGTCTTCATTAAGAAAGGAAAATTCAAGAAGCGAGTTGTACTACAATTTGAATTAAACATTTGTTCAAAGAACCTGAAGCCCGGCTGAGGTTTATTGTCCTGTTGAGTGACCCAAGACTTTTACCAAGTTCTCCTTGTGTAGGGGATTAGCTGTTGAACAAATTTCTAAGTACAGCATGCAGTTTTGTCAAATACACAATGACATTTCTCTTCACAGCTCTCTTGACTTTATACTGTTTAAATACCCTCAGTTGTCTCATAATTTGCATTTCTTTCTTTAATTCTTGTCGGAAGTGAGTGTGACTTTTACATGACCAATTTATTCTCTTGTTCAGGTTTTGGGTGGTTATTGCTTTCTTTTTTTGCAAAATTTATTAACATTGATTTTTACATCATATTTCAAATGACATGTTTAACAAACAAGTGTTCAAGAAGGGAATCTCTATATACAATCACTGGCACTTAGTTTTTAGAACATAATCAAAATTAGGTTAAGGGTTTGTATATCATAGTTATATATTAATTTATGAAATAAAACATGTCTATAGAGTCATAGGTTTTTATGTCTATGTAGTTATGTTTATATTTCCAATACCATGTCCATAGCATTGGGTATACGAATATTGAGTCCTCTCTCTTGTACTGTTTGGATCTAATAGCCAAAAATTAAGGATACCGTTGGTTATTGCTTTTGAATATGGTATATAAGTTGATATGTTAGTAGTGCCCTCATTTTTGTTTGCATTTCTAGTTTAATGTAGTTCCTCAGTTCACAGTATCTTTAGGATTAGAATTATTATGCAATGAAATTTCACTTAACTTCTTTTCTGTTTCTCCCTTGCAGGCTAAGAAATGGCGTTTCAAAAGGCAGTGAAAGGGACTGTTCTTGTTGGAGGGGGTGCTCTAGCCACGATCTTAGGACTCTCTCAGTTTGCTCATTACAAAAGGAAGCAAGTAAGTAACTGGGTGTGTATTAATTATAATACTAAGTTTAAAACTGATGAAGTATGAGCAATATTTTGCTTAGGAATTGCTGTCAGGTTTCTCAGTATGATTTGAAAGACTGAACTAAGTACTCAAGAATCATAATTAGAACATTGTGTTTCTTGTTTTGTTCTTGTTTTTTTTTGTTTCCTTTTAATGTGAATTTCTGTTTCAAGAAGCATTATTTAGCTTTTGTTGTGACTCTTGTTTAAGAAAAAGAAACAAAAACAAAACAAAACAACAACAACAAAAAACCCTTTCATTTACCAGTGCCAGAGTTTGTTCATTTAGACTTTTTTTTTTGTCCAGTTCATCAGAATGTCTGGATACTTTCTATGTTCTTGTCAAAATTGTCTTATGAGAAGGCAAGCTGATGAGAAAGGAAATGGAAAGGTCAAACTCTCTATTCTACTTTTACTCTCTTTCTCTCTCTCTCTCTCTCTTCTCTCTCTCTCTCTCTCTCTCTCTCTCTCTCTCTCTCTCTCTCTCTTCCTTCCTTCTTTCCTTCCTTCCTTTCTTTCATCAATCAGGGGGCCTTGAACTTGGGGCCTGGGCACTGTCCCTGAGCTTCTTTTGCTCAAGGCAAGCACTCTGCCACTTGAGCCACAGCACCACTTCTGAATTTTTCTCTTAGTGTACTACTGAAGAATTGAACCCAGGGTTTCATGTATGCTAGGCATATGCTCTACCATTAAGCCACATTCCCAGCCCCAGTTTTCTACATTTTTAATGGGTATTTTTGAAGCAAGGGATTGCCTTATATGTCTTCCCTCTATTTGTGATATATTACAATGGTGGGACTGGTTTATGTATTTCTTAGTATGGGAAGTGGATTTGGGGAGTCTCACATTTTTCTACTTGAGCCATGCCTTTTGCTTTTAGTTTTCATATGGTTTCCTGCCAACTTTTCCAGGGACTTGCACTGAAATACAGTCCAGCCTGAAATCTTACTTCTTGGTTTTTCGTTTGGGGCTTGATGTCAGGGGATGGGTGAGGACCCCGAGACTCCTGAAAGTGCTCAAGGCTAGCACTCTACCACTTGAATCACACTTGTAATTCCTGCTATTTTTGGAGATAAGTTTCTTGAACTTTCCTGCCCTGGAAGGCTTCAAATAGCAATCCTCATACGTTAGCCTCCTGAGTAGCTAGGATTAGTGGCATGATAAACTGGTACCCAGCTATTTCTTTACTCAATATTTTTTAAAGTTTTGTACTTTCAGAATTTTATCTTATTTTTAGCATTAGGGATTGAACTCGGGGCTTTTCACTTGCTCAGCTTGCTTTCTCAGCGGATGCCTGCCATTTGAGGTAGACCTCTAGTCTGTATTTTTGCTGATTGTTTTCGGAGACAGAGTCTTGTAGACTTTTCAATATATTCTGGTTTTGAAGTGAAGTTCTCCAGCTTCTCTCAGCTTCTTTAGTAGCTAGGATTATTGGTGGTTCCTGGTGCTTTTGCGTGTTAAGTGTGCGAGAGAGAGAGAGAGAGAGAGAGAGAGAGAGAGAGAGAGAGAGAGAGAGAGAGAGAGGGAGAGAGAGGGAGAGAGAGAGAGGGAGAGAGAGAGAGAGAAAGAGAAAGAAAGTATTTCTTTAGGGCTTGAACTCAGATCCTGGGTACTCAGGGCTAGTGCTCTCTCCACTATTTTTTTTTGGTCGGTCATGGAACTTGAACTCTGGGCCTGGCCACAGTTCCTGAGCTCTTCAGCTCAAGACTACTGCCCTACCCTTGAGCCTCAGAGCCACTTCTGTTTTTCTGGTGATTAATTGAGATGAGAGTCTCACGGACTTCAGTGCCCGGCTAGCTTTGGACTGTGCTCCTCACATATCAGCCTCCTGAGTAGCTAGGATTATATGTATGAGCCACTGTGCCTGGCATGTTCTCTAGTATTTTTTTTTTTTTTTTGCCAGTCCTGGGTTTGAGCTCAGGGCCTGAGCACTGTCCTTGGACTTTCTCAAGGTTAGAGCTCTACCACTTAAGCCTCAGCACCATTTCTGGCTTTTTTCTATGTATGTGTGCCCAGGAATCAAACCCGGGTCAACCACTAGGCCAAACTCCCGGCCCCTGCTCTCTACTATTTAAACCACTTCTCTCTACTATTTGAGCTCCACTTCTGGCTTTTTGAGGTAAGAGTCTCAAAGGCTTTCCTTCCCAATCTGGTTTTGAATCTTTATCCTTAGGTCTTAGCCTTCTGAGTTGCTAAAATTATAGGTGTGATCTATATGTGTTAATTTGTTGTTAATGAACAGTTTAGTTTTATTTGCTTCCCCCTGAAGATGAGTGGCTTTGAATTGGCTGTGTGGGGTCATTTTCTTTTTCATTCTGAGCCATGAGCACTGTACCTCCAGGTTTCCTGTAGTTGTTTATGTTGTGGATATTCCTAACTGACTGACATTGCTACTAAAACTCTTTCCTCTTATGTGTATTGTACCAGATGCATTATTTCTGTTAAAAGATTGCCTTGAAAAATAAGTGTGTAAAGATATTGCTTCTGCTGAGACAGTTTCAGAAATTTGGGACATGCAGTTTAGGAGATTAGACTACTCTTGTCATCTTTACTAGTGTTATCTGAAATGATTACCAGAAAATGCCAGTACCAAAGGTCATGATGCCTAATAGTTGTTGCTAAAAATGTATGTGGCTTATGTCTTTAACCACAGGAAGTATGTTCTATTGTAAAGTCAATAGCTTAACTTGTTGTCTAAGTGATATTGTTCCATTCTTTTTTGTTGTTGTTGATTTCTCTTTAATAATTGATAGAGAATAGAATAAATAGGAAAAACTTTACCCACAACCAATCAAGATGGGGCTAGATCTTAGGACAGTCAAGGCAAAAGGAGGAATGATTTGATTTCCTAGAACATTTTGTACTCCTGAGTTAGGTAATCTAACTACTCTGATACCCAAATGAAATGGGTGTCAGTAGCTTGAACTCCTATGAGTTTTATTATGACTACATCTGTTGAAAACAACAAAGAGAGGCATACATATTAAATCAATGAGTTTTATAAGAACTCAAATGGGTGCATTTCTTTTGTGGTGGTTTCTGTCTCTTTAAGGCATTGCCATGAGCAGGATAGTAGGTGTAATATAGCCAAGGAGTTTGGTTAACAACAACAACAACAAAAATGACCATAGGCTTTTCATAACTCAGTTGTCCTGTCTTAGAAAATATCTGCCAATCAGAGCCACTGTGGGGAGGAAAATTTTCCTGACTTCAGTAGTCAAAAAAATCTGCCCCTTTAAATACATTAATTGATTACACTTTGTTTCTAGAAGCTGGGGCTTTATATTGACTAAGAGTGTTTCATTTTTTCTGTAAAGTGTTGTTTGTTTATGGTACAGGGTTGTTTAGTATGTTTTTATGAATTTTTGTTTATGTGTTTCCTAATTTTCTAGAAGATGATTTCAACTGGTCAAAGGTGTTGGTATTGAAATCCCATGGTACTAGGGACCTAGAAAGGTTCCTGTGGATTTTAAGTGCTGGATAGGGCACTGCAGTCACACTCTGTCTCCTTGGAACCCAGCTTGTAGATGTTTGGTATCCAGAAGAATGGGTCCTTCTTTGAATGTAGGCTAGGGTTACGTTCTGAATACAAATGGGTGGATTCTAAAAACAGGTGGGTTGCTTAAAAGTGATGGATCACAGTGCCACAGGCAGGTTTAGGGGCCTGACCAACTCACAGACAGACCTCTTTAAGTCAGTTCTTCATTTAAATTAGCTTGGATTTACAAAGATTATACAGTTTTTTTTTTTAAAGTTAGTTGAATGAAACAATGAAATTGAATAAAATGTAGTTCACTTACCTTTTACCTAGTTGTTGTTTATAAATTAATTTTGTGTTTTTATTGTTTGTTTGCTTGTTCTGGCAATCCTGAGGCTTGAACTCAGGGCCTTTTTTTTTTTTTTTTTTTTGGTGCCAGTCCTGGGGCTTGAGCTTAGGGCCTGAACACTATCCTTGGGCTTTCTCAAGGCTAGAGTTCTACCACTTCAGCCACAGCACCACTTCCGGCTTTTTCTATGGATGTGGTACTGAGGAATCGAACCCAGGTCTTCATGCAAGCCAGGCAAGCACTCTTACCACTAGGCTAAACTCCCGGCCCCTTTGGACACTTTTTGCCCGAGGCTAGCACTTTGCCACTTAAACCACAGCATCCCATCTGGCTTTTTCTGTGTATGTGGTACTGAAGAATCAAACCCAGGGCTTAATGCATGTTGACCAAGCACTCTACCACTAGACTACACTCCTGAACCTACTGTTTGTGTGTGTGGTACCAAGGAATCAAACCTAGGGCCTCATGCACATTAGGCAAGCATTCTACCACTAAGCCCCATTCCAGCCCAACCAAACCTATTATAGATTAGGAAAGAAAAGTCTCATGTTTTATGGCTTTTCAAGGAGTGGGACATGAGATAGAGATGGTGATCATGGCGCATTCCTCTGCTTTCACAGTGAAGTTTTTTCTTTTCTTTTTTGGGAGGTCTTGGGATTTGAACTCTGGGCCTGGGCACTGTCTCCGAGGTCTTCAGCTCAAGGTTATCACCCTGCCTCTTGAGCCACAGTGCCACTTCTGGTTATTACTTGGAGATAAGAGTCTCAGGGTCTTTAGTGTCTTACTGTCTGAGCTGCCTTTGAACTGTGATTCTCAGATCTCAGCCTCCTGAGTTACTAGGATTATAGGCATGAGCCCTCCTGAAGTTCTTTTTTGTTAAAACACAAACATGGTTATGTTCATTTTAGTTTTACTAGTGATTACCACTATTGCACTCACTCCCTAGAGCCCAAATTGGATGGAAACTTGTTCACCAGCTTCCTGAGCCTCCACATCCAGGAAGGATCTACTCTTGACTAAACTGAAACCTGAAAGGCCTTTTGTTTTCTTCTGTGGAAAGTAGGCCAGTTTTAGAAGAGATGGGAGAATAGTAAGGCCTTCATTGCTAAGGAGATGCTGAAGATAGTGACCACACCGGTACATTTGGAACTACTTTCTTTTGGAGCTGGAACAGCCTAAACCTCTCATTCCATTAATGAGGCTGATGAGAGACAAGAGGCAAATGCTGATTGGCCTTTTTTTCCTGTCTCTACATGCTGGGGCAGAGGCTTCTGGCTACCGATGGGTTCCACGCTCCAGACCTTCTTCCCTTTTACATGCATAAATTCAGAGTGGCTCCCTACTCCTTTAATTTCCTTACCTGTAAGTAGATGACTGAACTGACTGAATTGCTACAAATGGATCTGTTTGGTTTTTTTTTTTTAAACTGTGTAGTGAGAGATTATTTTCTAGTTTAAAAACAACTGAGTAGTAAGAGATGAATCCCTTACAACCGCTGTCATTTTTCTTCCTTTTTTTTTTTTTAATGTTGATTGTGGGGTTTGCACTCTGGGCCTGGGTACTGTCACTGAGCTCTTCAGGTCAAGACTACTGCCCTGTCCTTGAACCACAGCACTACTTCCTGCTTTCTAGTGGTTAATTAGAGATAAGAGTACCATGGTCTCTTGTGCCCAGGCTGGCTTTGAACCAAGACCCTCAGATCTCAGGCTCCTGAGTAGCAATGATTACGGGAGTGAGCCATGGCTTCTTTGTTTTTGAAATGATTGAGGATCAAACTCAGTTTTTTACCAAGACATGTGATAGGGTATCAATGTATGTGAATTAATGCACCTTCTATCTGGCAAATATCATGTAACCCTTTTACTAATTACAATAAAAAAAGAATTTATTAATGTTGATTTTTACATCATATTTTAAGTGACAAGTTTAACAAACAAGTGTTCAAGGAGGGAATCTCTACAATCACTGGGACTTAGTGTTTAGCACTTAATCAAAATTAGGCTAAGGGTTTGTATGTCATAGAAACATATTAATTTAAGAAATAAAACATTATGTCTATAGAGTCATAGGTTTTTAAGTCTATATAGTTATATTTATATTTCCATTACCATGTCCATAGCTTTGGGTATGCAGTTATTGAGTCCTCGCTCTTGTACTCTTTGGATTTAATAGCCACATAGTAAAGATACCAGTTCTTTTCTGCAGTGGTAGACATGTAACTCTACCACTGAGCATTACCAGCCCTTGCCTGTGTCCTAAATCCTACTGAGGGCACAGCAAGCCAACCCTCTGTAATGTGGGGTTTCTTGCTCCCAAGAAACCACAAGTAATTGTGATTTATTTATTTAGAAAGATTGATTTATTTTATTTTATTTTTTGATTTTTTTCTATTTTTTCCATACATTTTTTTCATATATTTTTTATTGTACATATATTTTTTATTGTAATTAATAGAAGGGTTACTTACATTATATTTGCCAGATAGGAGGTCCATTAATTCACATACATTGATACCCTTTCTCATGTCTTGGTCCCCATTTCCCTCCCCCCGCCCCCACCCCTCATCTTGTTTCCCCCCCTTCCCTATCCAATTTCAAATAACCAAATACAAATATATCCAATATAGAAGAATTGATTTAATAACAAACATTTAGTTGAATTTAGAGGACATCTATGTTAGGTGATGAGAAGATGAGAAGACATTGCTTTATGATGGAGTCCTTTTTTTTTTTTAATTAAAATTTTTAATGCTAAGCTTAGGAGTAGATTAGGTCTTAGCAGGAAGGACCTTGGCTGTGGAGCACATTAACTTCAGGGCTGCAGAATACTTACTCAGATAGCAGGGAAGGATGAAGATAGCCTAGGAGATTAAAGGGGAGAATATGAGGGTTTAGCCTGGGACTGTCTTTGTGTTTCTTTCCGCCCCTCCCACTGCCATGAGGCTTGAACTCAGGGCCTGGATGCTGTATCTGAGCTTTCTGCTCAAGGCTAGCACTGTACCACTTTGAGCCACAGCTCCACTTCCACTTTTTGAGTGGTTAATTGGAAGATAGTCTCACTAGGACATTTCTGCCTGAGCTGACTTTGAACCACAATCCTTATATCCCAGTCTTTTCAGTAGCTAGAATTATAGGAATGAGCCACAAGTAATTAGCTAAAAATTTTTTTTTTATGATAGGCTAAGGGCATTAAAGAAACATTTTTTAAAAACTCAACAAGCATATCATACCTTGTATGTCCAACTGGAAACATTGATGAGATGATGTCGCTTCTTTTTCACCCCAGTGGTATGGTTGATGTAATAAAGGGTGAGCCATCTGGCTTAACACATACTAGATTTGTTCTTTCCATTACCTTTTCTGGAGGTGCAGCAGGCTTTGTGAATCTACTCTGAGGTGAGGCTTAACAACCACCGAGAGCTTTCTGAAAGTCCACATAAGATTTTCCCACTCCTTCCCTCAGCAAAAAGACTTGAGCCCGGATGTAACTGGAATGATCATGTGATACGTTTGCTTTATGTGCACCAGATCATTTTTAACATTGTGAGTCAATTCGGTCTACCAGACTTGTTTGTTCTCCAAGAGTAAATAATCTTTCATTTCCAGAGACATTTTCATAGGTTTACAAGTAGCCTTTCTCTTTAAAAATCATGCTGTGAAAGTGTTGTAAAAACAAATATTCTGAAACAGTCTTTATTTTTAGCTTTCTTTGAGTGGAACTTCACATCCTTTGATAATCATTGCTTCACTTACCCCCTAACCCCATCCTTGTGCCCCCCCACTCTTAGTCTTGATAACCAGTATTCTTTTTGTTTCCATGAGCTTTACTATTGTAACTCATATATATTGTTGTTGTTGTTATTATCATTATTATTTGCCAGCTCTGGGGCTTGATCTCAGTGCCTGTACACTGACCTTTGCCTTTCAAGGATAGAACTCTACTATTTGAGCCACAGCATGACTGTGGGTCATGGGACTTGAACTCAGCCTGGGCTCTGTCCTTGAGCTCTTCAGCTCAAGGCTACCTCCCTATCCTTGAGACAAGTCCCACTTCCTGTTTTCTAGGGGATAGTTGGAGGTAAGAGTCTCAGGTCTTTTGTGCCTGGGCTGGCTTTGAACCTTGATCCTCAGATCTCAGCCTCCTGAGTAAGTAGGATTACAGGCGTGAACCACTGCGCCTGGCTTTCTGGCTTTTTTCTATGTATGTGGTACTGAGGAACCCGGGTCTTCATGCAGGCTAGGCTAATACTACTTCTATTTTCATCTATCTAGCTATCTAGCTATTATCTACCATCTATCCATTTTTCCATCCTTTCATCTATCTGTTTATACTGGAAATTGGACTCATGTTCTTCCACTTGCTAGGTCTTGACGCATATCCCTAGTCTTTTTATTTATTTTATAGTATAAATGTACAGGGGGCTACAGTTACAGTTGCATAAGTAAGGAATTTAGTGCAATTCCTGTCAAACATTGTTATTTCTCTTCCTCATTTTCTCTTTTCTCTCTTCCCTCACTCCCACAACTCTAGTCTGTTGAGTGACTGTTTTAGATCATCAGACATATAAATAAGACCACATAATTTTTTTTCTGAGTCTGGTATATTACACTTAGTGTAATATCCTCCAAAATTCATCTAGGTTGTAACAAATGGTGCAATTTCTCTCCAGTTCAAGGCAGAGTAATACTACATTGTGGATATACACGGCATTTCTTTATCCATTCATTTACTGATGGACACTTAGGTTGTTTTCATATCTTGGCTATAATAAATATAATGGGTCTGGAACTATGGTATTAGATTCCATGCCAAGAATGTATTTGAAGATGAAGAAAGAACTGGTGGTTTGTAATAGACTTTTCATTCTGCCTGATTAAAGAGCCATCATTGACATCACTAGTATTTTGTCAAATTGGAGGAAGACAGAAATGTTGCTGTACCACAGTCTTCTGGGTTTGCCTTGGTGGTCAGTGCTTTGGCAGATTTTTTGTTTGTTTGTTTTTGTTGTTTTTTATTTTTATTTTTTATTAGAGAATTTATTAACGTTGATTTTTACATCATAATTTAAATGACAAGTTTAACAAACAAGTGTTCAAGGAGGGAATCTATATTTGTTTGTTTGTTTTTGATACAAGGTTTTACTATGTAGTGCAGGAAGGCCTTAAACTTGCCTTTACTTCCTGAGTCTTAGGCTTACAGATATATATCATTATGCCAGGCCCCTTTTGCAGTTTTATCAATATGGATTTATTCTATAAATAATGAGGCCTCATCCATCAGAAGGTGACTCAGAATTATATAGAGACAATACACAATGTGGCAAAGTTGAAAATCTTGGGTAAACAAGCATATATCATGGTTGTGTATTAACTGAAAAAAACTAGTTGGTTAAATAAGCTACCTCTAAAGCTCAGTGACATCATAATTAAGGTATTTATTTCTTGCTCATCTCATACATCAGTGTGGATAGAAAAAGAAAAACACCTGTTTTTGCTGCTCATGGGAAATTTATAGCACTTTATTTTAGTACTTCATTACATACTCAGTCCTGAATTTAGTTTCTAATGTTATTGACAAATGACCTGTATTTTTTTTTTTTGATGAGAGAGTTTGATTGTTAGTTTATACCAAAGCCTATATCATTCATTGCTTCTCTTATTTAGAACCCTGTGCATAGATTCCTGGAAGTCCTGCTTTTTTCTTCTAGAAATACAACTAAGTGTTGGGAATGTGCCGGAGACCGAGCTTGATGAGGACTCTGATTTCTCTGTATTTTAAATAAGGCCAGTTGAAACTATTCTTAACTTCTCTGTATGGTTAACTGCTTCTTCTGTGGCGTGTTGCATCAAAGCACTGAAATTATGCAGACAGAGCTGGAAATGTTCTCTGAAGAGCATCCTATCATTTTCCTTCTAATTTTGGTTTTTATTTAACACTTAGCCCCCCAAGTGGGGCCATGGCAAATCTTAGAGTTCTAACTCACATCAGCCTTCGAGGACTTTAGGATGCTATTTTGTTGCTGGCATACAAAATCAGGGAGGTTAACTGTACTTCTATAGGTCAGCCAGTGAGTCAACGACTGAGCTATGATTAGCGTTGACAGCTGGTAAGCTGCTAGGCTGTTGCTAACTGAGCAACATTGACATTCATTTTGATTTGACTTTGCATTTCATTTTCAACAATTTATTCATTTTAAGGCCTCTTTAAGAAAACTTTTTAGGGATATAGTGGGACCAAGGAAACTTTCTATAAATTCTTTGGGGAGAGTCCTTTAGCTTCCATCTTCTTTCCCCATCTCTCAAGCTAATAGTTAAATGATATTTGTATAAGGAAAGTTTCAACTGGGTGGATTTGTAAGTTAAGAAGAAAATAAGTACTTTAAAGTTAGATTATTCCTGTTTGATTTTTTTCATTTTTTAACTTGTGATTTTTCAACAAAGAATTTCTGAGATTTAATCATGATAGTGAGTTAAGTAAAAGTTGTTGAAATATTTCACATAAAAATGTAGAGTATATCTCACATATTTGCCTATATTTTTAAAGAAAAACATGTATCAGCATACGTTAGTTGTAGAGGGGGGAATACAATGTGTCATTTCCATACATGTGTACAATGTTTCCCAACCAAATTCTGTCCCCTATCACTTACTTCTCTTTATCCATCTTTATCTTCTATGCAATATTATTCTCTATTTGTTTTAATGAAAATAAACTACCTGGGCCATTTCATCCTCAGTTACCTTTACCTTAACTATCTCTACCCCTAGTGGCACGTACTGTCTCAATAGATTTGTTTACTTTCTTATCATTTTTCTATTAAAAAATTAACTTTAAGTAGTTGTATAAAGGAAGTATCCTATAACAAAGCAGTTTAGGAATACAATGCATGTTGATTAGTGTCATCTCCTTCAACATTCACACTTCTTCCCTTACTTTTCTTAATTTTGTGTAATAGACAATGAATTTATGACTGCTTTCTGTTCCCCTTGCCCCACCAGCTTTGTTTGTCTCTCACTCTCTCTTTTGCCCCATCCCTTTTTGGATGTATGCATTTTGGATGTAGGTATGTGTTGATTTTGTAGGGCTCTGACCTAGTCTTTCCAAAAGATTATACTCCTTGAGCTCTCCATAGCATCTAGTATATTCTTGTCACACAGTTTAAAAAATGTGTATTAATTGTACCAGAGGGCTTTACCATTGCAGACCAAAGTATTTTGAACATGTTTAAAGTAGCTAAGGGATGACTGTATTGCAAAACGTGGCATGGTCATTTGATCCTGTGGGTCTTCGACAGATGTGGAGGATAAGTGAGCTGTCCTTTTTTTAGGTCCTTAGCCACTTCCACAAGTGTGCCATAGGGAGATTTAAATTTTTTTTTATTGTTATTGTAAATGTGATGTACAAAGGGGCTACAGGTAAGAAATATACTTCTTTTTGGACAATGTCACCCCTTCCTTCACTCCTTTGTGAATCAAAGTCAAAATTAGGATCACATTCTGATACCTTTTATTTTCTCAGGAGGGAAAATAATAAACTTGGTTTCCTCCCTGGTTAAAGGATGCCTCCCTTCTGTGGGCAACTATAAGACCTGTGGCACGAACCTGTTAGAAGTCTGTGTATTGGGTTGCCACTTGCTGGACAAACAATAATTATGTCTTTTATTGTACTGTCTGAATCTTCTATATCTCAGCATGCTATGAGAATTATCAAGCAATATTAAGGTTATACGGCTTTAGACATAGATACCTCTGTGTTTAAAAATATACATTTGAAAATAATAATAAAACTAAGTCACTAGGGGCAGAGAGATTGGCCTAGTGGTTAAAGTGCTTGTCTAGCATGCACGAAGGCCCGGGTTCGATTTCTTGGTACCACATACATAGAAAAAAGCCAGAAGTGGTGCTGACGCCCAAGTGGTAGAGCTCTAGCCTTGAGAAAGTCCAAGGACAGTGCTCAGACCCTGAGCTCATGCCCAGGACTGGCAAAACAAAACAAAACAAAACAAAACAAAAAAAAAACAACAACAAAAAAAACCAAGTCACTAAACCCCAGATCAGATAGTAAATTATGGTGTTAATTTATTTGAGGAATAGTTATTTATTCCTCCATTTTTCAGCTATTAGAAAGCCTGATAATTTATTTGGATATGAAGTTCTGATTGCAATGAGCAATATTTCATGTGCTGTTTTGAAAGAATCTCAACCATATACTGAATAGATAGCACCGTCAAGGAGAATAGAATTCTGTTCTTAGCCACATAAGAGATGGACTTGTCTTGTTCTCATTGGAGATGAGTTTATCCATTACTAACTAGCTGCAGTAATCAAGAACTCTTCATCCAAAATGCTCCCACTGAAAGTGTATGCTGCAGTACAAGAACAAGAAAAAGCCTCAGTGTTTAGAATCTCCAAGTGACTCAAGAAGTGAGTGAGGACCATTAACAGAATATCTTAAGACTCACTTTATGGAGGTACATGTCACACTTATTTCCCTTCTAGTCGTATACAAATATGGTTAGTCCAGGAGAACACAACAGGGAGCAATTTCTCTTAAATCCAACTAATTCTGTTAATTGAATCACATAATATGGGAAAGCAAGAGTGATAGTTGTAGTTTGAAGTGATTTGCATGAAACCCTATTTTATACTCCAATTATTACTGTACATGATTACAGGACAACCTGGCTGTTAATTGCCTGTGGGTCTTTAAATATGCACTTCTTTCAGAAATAGACACTAATTATTAGATCTTGTTTTCAGTTTCACCCGAAGTTGCAAATGTCTAGATTTTTTTTTGTTTTAATTTGCAAGTCTAATAGTGCTTGGATCGACATAGTAAAACATCTTATTGTAAATCTTGTTCAGGGTGAATGTTCTGTAGGTTGTAAACTCTTGAAGATGATGAACTTGGCCTTGACTTTTGTGTTGATGTTCTTTCAAGTCTCTTGACAAAAGCTGTGTGCTGTTGGAATATTGGAGAAACATTATCTTTTTACAATGTTGACGAAAATTAGTTTATAAGTAATAAAGAGTATCATCCTTCTTCCTTAACCACAGTAATTAAATATAATTATGGAAAAATCAATGTAATATTAAATTTCAGATTTCACACAACTCCACCATGGTAACAGTATCTGCCTCCTCCCCAGTTACTAGGATTATACTACATGTGGCATAATTGCTTCCACATCATTTGATTTTGTTTCCTAGTCTATAGAATCCCCGGGTGTTCCAATAAGGTGGACTGAATGAGTAAGTGGGGTGGATTACAGACAGGATTCTGCAGATCACTCCCTCAGGTTATTTAGGGCTTGTGGAGGCCCTGGGATTCTTACAGAGTTTTGAGTCCCTTGTGTCAGATTCCTGTTCCATCAAATAGCCTTGGAGCAGAGATAAGGAAAGGGCAGGTCTTGCACAATTGGGAATGCTCTTTGAATGTTCTGTTCCTTAGCAATACTACAGTTTTATGATTCCTGCTGCCTTCTTCTCTTTATTTTCCTGAAATCAACATATTCTAGAGAAGGTAGAGTGCAGATGTGTTTTGTGACTCAACGCCATATGAAACCAAAATGAGTCTTTCTCCTGTCATAATTATAAGTAAGGCCTTAGGCTGTGTTTACTGCCTCTAAAATAAATGTGGTGCTTAGCTTCTCAGTTGCAACACTTTCCAGCTTTTATGAAAGAAATAAACAAAAATAAAATGTTATTTTAAAAGTAGTGTCAGGAATTAAATAAATTACCCTCAATAGTGCTGTGTGTGTGTGTGTGTGTGTGTGTGTGCATTTGAAATTGGAGGGATTGTGCAGTGAATCTTCTGTAATAAGACCACACCAAAATGAGGGAAAGAAAAAAAAAAGACAAAACTCTTTCGGCTTTTGGCAAGGGTTAGATCATTATCACTTTATAACCATCTTAGTCTGTTTATATATATATATATATATATTTTTTTTTTTTCCCCCTCACATTAGGTGTATAGTAGTAGGACTTGGTTCTCAGGCTACATAGATTCAATTCTTAGCTTCTTTCACGACCTGGTGGTGTAATTAGGGGACAATTACCAACTCTCAGTTACTTCATTGTAGCAGGGAGCTTAATAGTACCTAATTCAGGGTTGTTGTGAAGATTAAATGAGGAGGAAAAGTGTGTGTTTTATAAGGCATATTAAAACTGGTACATAGATGTTTGATTATTATTTTGAAGTTCACTTTATGGAGATCTAATTGGGGCATAACTTAAAACATAGTGAACTAATCCTTTATAATACAGAGGCTTGGAATCACCACAGCATAGCTAGGGAATGTGTGTCATCCTCCCATGTTTCTTCATGCCCTCCAGGCCAGTCTTCCTCTGGCTGTTGGAAATCACTGATCTGCTTTCCGATCCTGTACTTTTGCTTTTACTAAATAATGCTTATACAAAAGCATCTGAATATTTTTTCTTTCTTCAAAGTTTGGTCAATTTAAAAGAGTATGGAGAGCATTAAAAACCAGAGTAAAGTTGTTTGCCTTTAATCTAAATTTAAGTTAGAATCTCTTGAAGGTTTTATATATGGAAATGAGATTATTTTGATTCAAAAAATATTTACTTCAGCTGCAGTGTGGGAAATAATTTGGAAGAAGGCAAGGTAAAGACTTTTGGGAAGAGGAAATATACCTTGGCTTGAAAGGTAGCAGTGGAGATGAAGAAATGACTTAGATGTGAGGATATTTTAGGGAGTAGAATTGGGAGGATTGAATGATCAGAAGTAGGACTTCAAAGAATGGAAGCTGTTAAGGTTGTTTCCAAATTTCTGACACAGGCAAATTCATGAATAATAACACTCTTCTGAGATGAGGAATACTGATAGGGAAATAAAATACTTGGGGA
The DNA here is from genome assembly GCA_024803745.1 of Megascapheus bottae. Lineage (NCBI taxonomy): Eukaryota > Metazoa > Chordata > Mammalia > Rodentia > Geomyidae > Megascapheus > Megascapheus bottae. Next base: position 23,541,176 of record JANJXV010000009.1, on the reverse strand, counting down.
GATAGTCATCAGAACAACTTTTACACACAGACATAAGTGGCTGTGCTAGTTATACAGTTTATGAAGGTCTCAGAGTAGAGAGACTGAATGAGAAGTTACTGGGTATAAGGAATTATGATGATATTCAGAACAGGTAAAGATGATAAAGATGATACAGAGAGGAAATGGGAGAGGGGTGGGGGAGAGAGGACTGGAAGGGAACAAAAGGGAGCCAAGAGGAGAGGAGTACAGAAGAGGAGAGGACGGAGAAGAAGTTGCGAGTTCAGTTCTTAGCTGTATGCAACGCATGAGTGGGATCTACATAGAGATACTTTGAGTGACATCCAGAGGAAATACAGTGTGTGTGTGTGTGTGTGTGTGTGTGTGTGTGTGTGTGTGTGTGTGTGTGTGTGTGTGTTTGTATGGGGGGAGAGTAAGAGGGAGAGAGAGAGTAGTGGTGATAATGGTGGTGATGGTGGGGGCGAGGCTGTGTATGTGGAAATACAGTTTATAGGGAGTTGAGAAGAAATGAAGGCAGTAGAAAAACGGGCTTGTGGATCTCTTGAGAAGTTTTAGGATGTCTGTTAGAAACATGAGAATGCTTCTCATGTTAGACAGGTTAGAGCATACTGGAGTATGCTGGGGCAGGAAATGAGGTCAGAAGAAACAGAGTAGCCAATGGCAATGACATTTGCCATGATCAGACCCAGCCTCCTTCAGTGAAAGAAACAGCAAGAGTTCAGCTGATTCTTCATCCTGAAAGCAGAACACAGAGCTTTTAAATATTACCAGGTTCTAATGAACTATATCATAACATGGTCTTTAAACTTATTTCTCAAGTATTTCTCAAAACTTACCAAGCAGAAAATGTCAGCAATTCTGTTGATGTGTGAAAATGCTTTGGCGGTTTAGTCACTTGTCAGTCCATGTCCAAATCCTTTCCATCTGTCATGGCTCAGTCGAAACCTCAAATGAAAGGCTCCCCCCTCCTTCAGCTGAGCGGTCATAGCCTGGTGTTGCTTGTTTTCTATTTTGGCATTTGTTCTTTCTATGTACTTTATATATATATATATATATTCATATATATTCATGTTCATATTCATATATATTCTCTTGAATATGTGTGTGTGCACAAATGTAATTTTTCTTATCTTTTCCTTATTAGATAAAAAAGAAAAAGACAATAACTAAAAGTTATTCTGTTCTCCATAGATCATGGTAGTAACATATTTAGTTACCTTAAATGCAGTTAAAGGTAAGCATGAGGAAGTAGTTACTAATAGGCAATTAGGAGGAATTACGCAAAATTTTTATGGCTTCGCATCTGAATTAAGTGCTTAGAAAATCACAGCACCTGATTATAACCCCCTACCCTTTTTTTTTTTTGCCAGTCCTGGGGCTTGAACTCAGGGCCTGGGCACTGTCCTTGGACTTTCTCAAGGCTAGCACTCTACCATTTGAGCCATTGCACCACTTCTGGCTTTTTCTGTGTATATGGTACCAATGATTGAAATCAGAGCATTGAGCTCGCTAGGCATGCATTCATTCTACCACTCTGCCATGCTCACAGCCCCTAACCTTCCTTTCTTCCTTGCTATATGCTGCTAAGGAATCTTTTTTTTTTAAAGCAGAGCCTAGTTATGTAGCCCAAGCTGGCTTCCTATACGCAGTCTTCCTGCCTTAGCTTCGTAGTGCTGAAATAACAAGTATTCATGCCATGCCCAACAAGCTCTGATTCATAATAATAGAAGTATCAGTAGCTCCCAGATGTTGGGTAGTTTACCAATGAATTTAATATCATCATGTTAATTAGACTGTGACCTAGAGATGCAATAATGGAAACATCCAGAGATTTTTTATCTTTGTTTGAAAAGTAGATAAATCAAGGTCCAAAGATACGCTATGCCACTAAAAACTTACTCATTTATTGTATTGTAAAGGTGATGTACATACAGAGGGGTTATAGTTATGTAAGTCAGTTAAAGAATACATTTCTTTATGTCCCCCTTTGCTTCACTCTCTCCCTGTTTTTCCTTCTTGTCCCTACCCATAAATTTTATAGTTCATTTTCAACATAATGCCTAGTGGATATTACAGATGCCTTTGTTCATTTGACAATGTCTTTCTTGATATCACTAGTTAACAGGGTCAATTCTGGGACCCTCTCAGTATAACCCAGAGTTTTTATTCGGTGTGTTTTCTGTGGCTTCTACATGCATTTTTCATAGCAATCTAATTGGCTTGATAAAATCAAATAAGAAGGGGATAGGTGGAAGAAGAGGAAGAAGAAGAAGAAGAGGAAGAGGAAGAAGAAAGAAGAAAGGAGCAGGAGAAGGAGAAGAAGGAGAAGAAATATACCCCCTGCCTGATGAATGTAACTGTAATCCCTCTAAATATCACCTAAAAATAAAATACAATTAAAAAACATAAACAAAGACATTTCTTCCTCAGCTATCTTCACAAAAATCCTGTACAAGTTTCAATCAGGGCAATTAAAAAGAATATGTAGTAATACATCTCACACTCAGAAGGCTGAGGCTAGCTGGGATAACTTAGTGAAGACTCGGACTCAAAAAGGCAAAACAAAATAATCTTTTAAATAGAAGTTATCTATCCAGTTGAAAGAATCAGCTATGGCCAGATATGCTTTGCTTATGCCTACAATCCTAGCTACTTAGAAGGCTGCGGTCTGAGGATCATGGTTCAAAGTTAGCCTCAGAGTTTCGCACAGACATGAATCCATAATGGTGATGGTGGTGTTTCTGTTGCAGTGGTGACAGAGCCCTGCACCAGTGAGGAAGCTTGTTCATGAAAAGGTGGTCCTATGTCTTACAACTAGAGTATTTGAGTTATTCAGAATTAGTTATATTCTTATTCCATTAAAAACTACAAACCTATCTACCCCCCTCTGAACTGATTTTTATCAAGCCAAGTAGATTGCTATGAAAACACACCGAATAAAAACTCTGGGTTATACTGAGAGGGTCCCAGAATGGAGATTCTTCTTCCTCTTCTTTCCCTTCTTCCTGTGCCTCTTCCCTCCTCCTCCCTCCTCCTTCCTCCTCCTCCCCCCTCTTCTCCTTCCTCTTCTTCTGCCAGTCCTGGGGCTTGAACTCAGGGCCTGGGCACTGTCCTTGCTCTACCACTTGATCCACAGCACCACTTCTGGCTCTTTCTACACAGAAAGAGAAATCGACCCCAGGGCTTTGTGCTTGTTAGGCAAGCACTCTACCACCAAGCCACACTCCTGGCCTGGTTCTTGCCCTTCCACCCCTCTCCCCCCACTGTTTTGTTTTGTTTTTGGTCGGCTGTGGGGCTTGAACTCTGGGCTTGGGCATTGTCCCTGAGCTCTTCAGCTCAAGGCTACAGCCCTACCCACTGAGCCACAGCACCATTTCCGGTTTTCTGGTGGTTAATTGGAGGTAAGAGTCTTACGGACTCTATTGGACTTGGTTTCTCAGGCTGGCTTTGAATTGTGTTCCTTAGCTCTCAGCCTCCTGAGTAGCTAGGATTACAAGCATGCACCACCATGACTAGCTCCCTTCCCTATTTAACACATAAATTTTTAGGAAATTGGAAGAGGAAAACATGCCTTTTTCTTACTTTCTTGGATGTTTCCACTTTTCAACAATGTCTGAATGAATTACTGCTTTTGAGTAAAGTATTTCCTGCTGTTACCCTATATGTTTTAAAACATTTCATTGTATTTTCAGGATGATATGTAGAGGGCTTACAGTTATAATCATAAGGTAGTGAGTGCATTACTTCTTGAATATTGTTACTCCTTCCCATGTGTTATATATTATTTTACATAAAGTATTTGGGAATTACTGTCTAGTGGTGGAAATCATTAAATATTAAAGCCAATACAAGCAGTTATTACTACATCTGAAACCAACTGTGCAGATAAGTAACCTAGGCTTAGGAGAGCAATTGTGCCGAACATACACAACATTCCAGGGCAGTGGTCCCGAAAACTCTATGCAGACTTAGACTATTTGCTGGTTTCTTATCTTCAGGACAAATTTCTTTCTTTTTAAAAGTATACTGTAAAATTTCTTAAGTTGGAATTTCCAGGTGAATGACTAAATCTGGTTTGCTTTGACATCAGGGGAACCTCGCCTATGTGGAAGCCGCAGAATGCGTAGCAGAACTTGTTAACAGAGAGCCTCCCTCCAGAGAAGCTCAGCTACAGACTTTGAAGCACACACCCGAATTTGACATCCTGGTTATTGGAGGAGGAGCAACCGGAAGTGGCTGTGCACTAGATGCTGTCACCAGAGGTAAGTTCTGATGTGGATAGTTGTGACACAGCTGACGATTCCCCCTCCCTCGGAAACCAATGTAAGCACATGCAGCGTGAACCCTGCACTTCCGGAAGTCACATTTCTGTTGGTGTTCCTTTGTGAAAGGAAAAAAAATGCAATTAAAAATATAATCTCTGGCAATAATTTTCTGATAAATTGACTCAAGTGCAGGGATAATGGAATAAACCTTGTACTAGTATTGAGTTCTGTCTTAGACACCCTGTCCAGACAGAAGGAATCTGAGCGTACTTATGTATGATATAGTTTACAAAGTAGTCTGAATCCTTTGCTTGTGGAATTGTATAAAATTTGGAGTCAAGAAAATCTAGGGCTGTGTTCTGACAGCTTCATTTGTGTGTGTGTGTGTGTGTGTGTGTGTGTGTGTGTGTGTGCATATACACTTGTGTGCCAGTCCTGAGACTGGACCACAGCACCTGGGTATTGTTCCTAGTCTGTTTTTCCCTCTCTCCCTCCCTCTACCCCCCTCTCTCTTACTCTCTCTCGGGGCTTGAACTCACGGCCTGAGCACTGTCCTTGAGCATTCCTCAAGGTTAGTGCTATACCACTTGAGCCACAGCACCACTTCTAGCTTTTTTGTGTGTATGTGATGCTGAGGACTTAAACCCAGGTCTTTATGCATCCTAGGCAAGCACCTTACCACTAGGCCAAACTCCCGGGCCTGTCCTTAGTCTTTCTTTTGCTCAAAGGTGGCTCTCTACTACTTATGCCATAGTGCCACTTACAGTGTTTTGGGTGGTTAACTGGAAATAAGAGTACCATGGACTTTCTTCCAGGGCTGGCTTTGAATTGTGTCAGATCTCAGTCACCTGAGTACCTAGGATTACAGTCATTAAGTCACTTGTACCAGGCCATATTTAGGTTTTGGTCCATTTGAACCTCAAAACTTAAGTCTGTCCTCCCTTCTCCTGACTCTTTTTATTTTCTTTGTTAACTCCAAATAGTAAGTTAAAAAAAATAGACACTGGAATATATTTTGGTGCTATTTTTTCCAAAATTTATATATAACTTGAGTTAGATTACTCTTGACCAAGCTAATGAAGAAAACAGTTATAATAACACAGGGTTAATTTGAACTAAACTTTTTACTTCAAGTGACCGGGGCAGGAACGTAAAAAAAAAAAAAAAAAAAAAAAGAAAAGACACATTTCACACATAACTTGAAGTCTCTTTGGGACTACTCTTCTAACACATCAGTTTACTTTGAGAGTCTTATATATTAAATATATAATCAATTCTCAGTAAGATTTGGGAGATACATTACTTGCATCTCCAGTTATTTTTATGCTTTTGTATTCACAGTCATTCTTTTCATTTCTATTTTGTACATATTGAGTGCCTTCTGCATGTAGGACCATTAATATACCAAGTACTAAAGGAGAATAATACAAAGACATTTGATACTATCCTTTATTTTATTTGTATTTACTTATTTTTTATTGTAATGTATAGAGGGGTTACAGTTACATTCACCAGATAGTAGGTGCATTATTTCTCACATATTGGTTCCCCTCCCCTTCTCATGTTTTTATTTTTAATTTTGGCAAGTTTTTTTTTTTTTTTTTTTTTTTTTTGTCGGTCATGGGGCTTGAACTCTGGACCTGGGCTCTATCCCTGAGCTCTTCAGCTCAAGGCTACTGCACTACCCTTTGAGTCACAGCCCCGCTTCCCATTTTCTAGTGATTAATTGGCAACAAGAGACTCATGGTTTTAGTGCCCAGGTTGGCTTTGAACTGTGATCCTCAGATCTCAGTCTCTTAAGTAGCTAGGATTACAGACGTGAGCCACCATGCCAGGCAGTGTCCCTTACTTTAGAGTGCCTATAAGTTTTTTTGTCCAGTCCTAGAACTTGAACTCGGGGCTTGGGCATTGTCCCTGAGCCTCTTTGTGCTTTAGGCTAGTACTTTACCACTTGAGCCACAGCAATGTTTTTGGCTTTTTCCTATGTATGTGGTACTGGGGAATTGAACCCAGGGTTTTATGAAGGTGGCTGAGCCACCTTCCCTGCCCATTTATTTTGTTTTTGTAAACAAAATTACATTATAAAAAAAGATGTGGCCTTTTGAAAGGTTCATGGGCATCATAAATATGTAAATACACCTGTTTATTCATGTATAAATGTATCATTGTAGCTACTTTTTTTTTTTTGGCTGGTCCTGGAGCTTGAACTCAGCCTGGGTGCTAGACCTGAGCTCTTCAGCTCAAGGTTACTGCCCTACCCCTTGAGTCACAACTCCTCTTCTCTGGTTTTCTAGAGGTTAATTGGAGATAAGAGTTTGAAGGTCTTTGTTGCCCATGCTGGCTTTAAACCTTGATCCTCAGACCTCAGCCTCCTAAGTAGCTAGGATTACAGACATGAGCCACTGTTCCTGGCTTTCCAGCTTTTTAAAAATTATTGTTATTTTTATTAAAGAATTTATTGACATTGATTTTTACATCATATTTCAAATGACAAGTTTAACAAACAAGCATTCAAGAAGGGAATCTCGATATACAATCACTGGGACTTAGTTTTTAGAACTTAATCCAAATTAGGCTAAGGGTTTGTATGTCATAGAAACATACTATACAGCTTTTTTTTTTTAATGGAGATGGAATCTCATGGACTTTCCTGGACTGGCCTAAAACTGTGATTCTCTCATTTTAAACCTCCAAATGCGTGGGATTAGAGGCCTGAGCCATTGTGCCTGGCAATCTTAATAAATCTCTGCATTGAATTCTGCAATCTTAATAAATCTTTGCATTTATTGATTGACATATTAAAATAATGTCTTACTTTTATTTGTGCACAATTATGATTTTCAAAAGGTCTAAACAAACCTCGCTCTGCAATTTTTCTATTTTTTTTTAATTTTTATTTATTTATTTTTTTTTGCCAGTCCTGGGCTTGAGCTCAGGGCCTGTGCACTGTCCTTGGACTTTTCTCAAGGCTAGAGCTCTACCACTTGAGCCTCAGCACCACTTCCGGCTTTTTTCTATGTATGTGGTACCGAGGAATTGAACCCGGGTCTTCATGCATGCTAGGCAAGCACTTTAACCACTAGGCCAAACTCCCGGCCCCTGCAATTTTTTAATAGAGCGGGTAGCTCTTTGGGGTGGATGTTGCTTGTAACTGAAATGTATAAGGAGATGCTGAAGGTAATCTATAGTTATCCTTTTACTACAAATTCTGATCATATCATTGGCCCGCTGAAGTGTGAAATAATCATAGGCATTTGGTTAATGAATTGTACATTGTTACTATTCATTCATGGAATTTGCTCTTTTATTATATTTAATGCTTCACTTAACAACAAATTTTGCTTTCTTTGCATCTGATATGTTTTTACCAAATTATTCCTGATTGTATCCATTAATCTTTAGTCACATTTGACAAAAATAAATTACAGTGATCTTTTAAAGTTACTAGTAATAATTAGATTTTTTTTTCAGGACATCAAAATTTTGGGGAGGAACCACTAGATGGTAAAGGCCTTGTATAAAAATGTTTGTACAAACTTCCTGATAAAATGCTATGCCTGGATATTATTTTAGTAATGGATAAACAAAGACTGAAGAGGCAGAAAAGGAAGCCATGGAGTCTTTACCACGGACATTTTGCATTTTCATCTTCCACATTGTTTTAAAAATCCAATTTATAGCCAGGACCCAATGGCTCACACCTGTAATCCTAGTTACTCAGGAAGCTGAGATCAGAGGATTGCTATTTGAAGTCAGTTGGGTCAAGAAAATCCATAAAGCTGATATTTCCAAATTAACTATTAAAAAACAAAAGCTGCAAATTCAGCTGTGTCTGAAGAAGCAGAGTGCTAGCTTTGAGTGGGGGAAGAAAAAGCCCAGGGACAGCACCCAGATCCTGTGTTTAAGCCCAAGGACTGGGGAAAAAAATCCAATTTATAAATCTTATTTAAAAAAAAAACAAAACCTAACAAACTTCTTTTTTTCAGTCCAAATTTCAGAAAAGACTGCCTGTGTTTGGAGGAAAGCATTAATGGTAGTTCTTTTAAGTTGTCTAAAATTGCACTTATACCCCCCTTCTCAAATCTTACCATGATTCTTCAGGTGTTGGGCAGTGTATAGGATTGTGATTTAGGACACACTCTATGGAAATGGAATAAACTAGGGACACACCTTGGCTTTACTGTCTATGTCCATGACCTTCTTTAAGTTTCATAACTTTATAGAGGAGACTTGTATTTTAGGGATAGATGATGTTACCAAGTAAAAGCCTGGCAAGTGGAGGAGAATGTGTGCACGGAGCAAGGAAGACCCTTGAGAAGAGTGATTTCTGAGAATTTCAGGTTTTTACCCACCATATCTGCCTATCCCTCAGCCTTGAACAATGAAGTCTCATTTGAGGAGGCGAGATTAACAAAAGCTGCATTAGATTACATATTCTTTTTAAAATCAGTCTGGAGATGTAGCATAATTTTAATCAATATAATGATTTTCATTGGCAGGGACTGAGTGAGGGAAGAAATTGAAAAATTGTGATAAATATTACCTGAAGAAATAAATGTGAGATTTAATAGCTTTAATCTCTAGAAAAAAGACTGGTAAGGATGGTAACAATATTGATGGATGTTATAAAGGTACTACAAAAGTAGTTTGGCAAAGGAATAGGAAGACAGAAATAAGTATAGAGCCCTGAATTATCTATTGTAATAGGCAATTTAATTCACTTTTATTTCTTTTGATTCCAGAGAAAGTTATTTTGCATATTTTGCCTTTGTATTTTCTTTCCTGTTTTTCTGTCTACCATGTTAACTTTTTTTTTTTAACTTGCTCAGTTCTCATGCCTTTAGTTTTATAGATAAATTTGCTGCTACCCTGAATTCCCACTAGGGACTACTTCTGGAACAAAATTGAAGCTGTGTTGATCTTGCAAACTTTGCAGAACACTCTGCTGAGTTACTGTTAGGTGAATTGGCTCTGGTGCTAGTGTTCAGGCCATAATCTGTATTTCTTCATCCTGGCCACACATGACCCAGCAGGCTCCAGATAGTGATCAGAAATAGTTTGCAATCTCTTGTGCCAAGGCAGTCTCACCAACCCATGCACTCGTTGGCTCGTTACCTTTCCTTGCAGAGCATAATTTAATGTGTTTCTAGATGCTATGCTTCGTGTTTCTGTTCTGTGGATATTGTTTCTTAGTTTTGAGTCAACCATATCTTTTAAAATCTTGCCTGTCTGTAGAGAAGTTTAGCAGTTCAGTGCTGGCTGTACCATGACATTTTATTTAGAATTTTCCCTATAGTATTTTTTTTATAGGAAAAACTTGGAGTCTGGCTTAGTAAATTAGGCTGTATCTGGCAGTGACTGGGTGCTGGTGGCTGATGCCAGTGATCCTTGCTATTTAGAAGGTAGAAAGTCTGCAAGATGCCATCTCCAATTCACTTGGAAAGGAAAAGAAGCAGACCTGTAAGTTGAGTCTACTTTTCCAGAAAATGGCCCATAAATGTTATAAATTAAAAACAAAGTTATGAAGAATGAATGTTTATTACTGTTATTATTATTAATTATTAGTGCCAGTACTAGGCCTTGAATTCAAGACCTCACTCAGTTGATTGGCTTGTTTTGCTCGAAGTTGACACTCTATCACTTGGGCTACGTGTACAACTATTAATCTTACATGGTTTTCTGAAGCACAAAAGGTGTGTATGTTGTGTTCTTTCATAAGCAACAAAACTATTTTGTTGTGTATAACACATGTAAAATAATTAAGCACATTTCTTTCTGGATTCTGTAACTAGAAAGCTGGCAATACATTATGTTTATTATTCTTTTCCTCCATATTGTTTGAATATTCTTCCAGTCTTTTTTTTTTTTTTGCCAGCCCTGGGCTTGAGCTCAGGGCCTGAGCACTGTCCTTGGACTTTCTCAAGGCTAGAGCTCTACCACTTGAGGCTCAGCACCACTTCCAGCGTTTTCTATGTATGTGGTACCGAGGAATCGAACCCAGGTCTTCGTGTATGCTAGGCAAGCAGGCTATCACTAGGCCAACCTCCCAGCCCCTATTCTTCCAGTCTTGAACGAGAGACAAAGCAACATGAGCAGACTTTCTTTTTGGTTGTTGTTGTTGCCGTTGCCTGTCTTGGGCTTGAGCTCAGGGCTTGGGCTTTCTCAAGACTAGCGCTATACCATTTGAGCAATAGCACCACTTTTGGCTTTTTTCTATGTATGTGGTACTGAGAAATTGAACCCAGATCTTTGTGCATGCTAGGCAAGAACTCTACCACTGGGCCAAACTCCTGATTCCTTCTGCCAAAAACCTCTTTTGTTTCCCTTACCAGGTCTGTTATTACAAAGTTATAACTTACTCTTTCCTTCACTATCTAATTGCATTTAAGATTGCAAAGTGTAATAACAATGCTGTCTAACTTAACATCTCCATCAGCAGTTTATATAAAACACAGAAGTGAGTAATAAAATAACCAACATCCGATCCTTTACACACCTATAAAATACTAACATTCACTGTCAGAAAATACCAGGCAAAGCATAGGATCATGATCAGGAGGATTAACAACCCAATATTAGTTTGCAGCTTTACACGGGTGTTATTTTATAGAGAAATCGATCCTGTAGCCTTTAGGTTAGTGCCTTTTCTTGTTAATGGCAGTGACTGTCTGAAATCCAAAGCTGTGCGCAGGGGTTCTCTAAAGAAAGATTATCTCACCGTTGTTTAAATGATATCAGCTTTTCCTCCTGGAACCTGTGGATTTAGAATGTAGGCAATGGTACAAATGTACAAAATGTCTGAAATTTTCTGACTGTGTGTTGTTTCCCTTCTTCCTCTGATAGTTGTTTCATGGTGATTATTCTTGTGTCTTTATTAGTTATACACCTACAATGTTATTTCCAAAATTTTAGTGTAATACAATCATTAAACATAAAGTGACCTTACATGGAAATACACCTCACAGTGCAATATGTAAGAGGAAAAGAAAATAAAATAAGTCAAATGTTGAAAAATAAGGAGCTGTATAAATAAGTCACTGTAAACAGTTAATGTAATACAGTCCATGCTTTAAACATGAAATTACAGAAAAATATTTATTGATTTGGAAAAGTATTTACAACAGTGTTAAATGAAACAAAAAATCCTTAAATATACCATATGATCCTATTTTCATAAAATGTACATATGTGATTATATACATGCATAGAAAATGTGAACATTTAAACACCCAAATGTCAACTCTGGTTATCTCTGAGTGGTGTAATTACAGGAGAGCTTTATTTTGTTCTCTTTGCTTCTCTGCATTTATTATATTGAGCATGTTTTCATGCATAATAAGATAATCAGTAAAAGGTATTAAAATATACTTCTGTTCTATGTTGTGAAAGTTAAATGTCGTACCATTTCTCCCCTTAGATTGTAATTATCCTCTACATTTATCCAACTGTTTTGGTCCTTGAATTGGTTTAGTTTTAAGTAGATAGTCTTACTCAGGTCATAAAAAACAAAGCTGTATTCAGTTCAGATGTATCTCCTTATTAGGAAGATAGGACTTAAAAATTGCTAAAAGATGGAATGAAGATGAGTGAGAGGTAGACTTGAAGTTCACCTTATTTTCTTTAACAATGAGTCTTTGTACATATATGCACACACATACATATATATTCATACACACACACATATATATATATGTGAATGTGTGTGTACATACACACACCCAGAGGGGGGGAGAATATTTGTCAAATAATCTTGAATTTGTTTAATGAATTACCAAATGCCAATAGACTAGATTTTCCCTTTCCGGAACAAGATTGGTGCTCCCATTTCTTGCTGTGAAGGATGCTTTCTGGCCTCCTCAAATCTGTTGTAATGAGTGGTTGCTTGAATATTTTTTTAATTTATTTTTTATTGTAATGTATAGAGGGGTAACAGTTATATTCACCAGATAGTAGATGCATTATTTCTCGTGCATTGATACCCCTTCTCATGTTTTTGTCCCCAATTCTCTCTCCCATCCCCTCCCAATCATCTTGTTTACCCCCTTCCCTTTCCCATTTTAAATAAACAAATAAATGTATATACAATATGCCAGGTAACAAAGTCAGATACAGTAATAATAGGCAGTCTTAATATGAGATTAATTGTAAGGACAAAAAATGAGCAGAGAAATAGCATAGTACATTCAGAACAACAATCACACAAGATAAAGCTCTTGTTTCCATATCCTAGAGTTGATTTTATTTACTCTCATCCTATATCACCTTATGTATCTAGGTTTTGAGCTATTGTAATCCTCTGCTAGGAGAGTCCTAGGTGTGTACTAATCATTACAAATGAGGGAAATCATTGAGCCTATGTTCCTTTGAGTCTGGCTTACTTCACTTAATATGATTTTTCCCAAGTCTTTCCATTTCCTTACAAATGGGGTGATGTCATTCTTTCTGATGGCAGCAGTAAAACTACCACATCTTCTTGGTCCAATCATCTACGGAGGGGCATCTGGGTTGGTTCCATATCTTTGCTCTGGTAAATAGTGCTGCAATAAACATCATTGTGCTAGTGGTCCTATCTCCAATTAATCACTAGAAAAGAAGAAATGGGGCTGTGGCTTCAGGGGTAGGGTGGTAGCATGGAGCTGAAGATCTCAGGAACAATGCCCACGCCCAGGGATAGGGTGGTAGCCTTGAGCTGAAGTGCTCAGGGACAGAGCACAGGCCCAGAGTTGAAGTCCCATGACCCATAAAAAAATTAAAATTAACAATAATTTTTTTGGCAGTACTGGGGTTTGTGTACTTTGATGGGTAGAAATAGTCCTTTGATGCATTTTTAATGTCCTTCAAAACATTTACCTAAAAATCACAAAATATAAGTTTTGAATTTCACTGGAAAACACTCTGTATTCAGTCTTAGAGGGTAAAACAGTTTCTACTTCACGTGCTCATATTATCTTTAATTTCAGATTGGATATTTTTTTGGGGGGGCAGTCTTGGGGCTTGAACTTAGGGCCCGAGCACTGCCCTTGGGCATTCCTCAAAGTTAGTGCTCTACCAGGTGAGCCACAGCACCTTTATCAGCTTTTTCTTTCTTTCTTTTTTTTCATATATTTTTATTGTAATTAAAAGAAGGGTTACATTATATTCACCAGATAGAAGGTGCATTACTTCACAAACATTGATACTCTTTCTCATGTCTTGGTCCCCATTTCTCTCCCCCTCTCCCCCAACCCTCATCTTGTTTTCCCTCCTTCCCTATCCAATTTCAAATAACCAAATACAAATATATCCAATATATCAGATAACAAAATGAGATATTGTAACAATATGAGATAACCAAGGGACAGCAAAAGAGATGAGAGATAACATAGTACATTAAGGACAACAATCACTCATTATATGGCTTTTATTTCTATATCCTAGAGGTCCTTTCATTTAGCGTTATATTATATGGCCTTTATGTATCTAGGTTTTGCTCTATTGCAAATCTCTGCTAGGAGAGCCCAAGCTTTCTACTGGTTATGACAAATGAGGGAAACCATTGAGCCTGTGTTCCTTTGAGTCTGGCTTACTTCACTTAATATAATTTTTTCTAAGTCTTCCCATTTCCTAACAAATGCAGCAATGTCATTCTTTCTGACAGCAGCATAGAATTCCATTGTGTACAAATACCACATCTTGTTGATCCACTCATCAACTGAGGGGCATTTGGGTTGGTTCCATATCTTTGCTATGGTAAATAGTGCTGCAATGAACATCGTTGTGCTAGTGGATTTAGTATGTCCTTGTTTCTGGACAATTGGGTAAATGCCTAGTAGTGGAATTGCTGGGTCATAGGGGAGCTCTATGTTTAGCCTTTGAGGAACTGCCATACTGCTTTCCATAGTGGTTGAATGAGTTGGGCCAAAGACTTTATCAGCTTTTTATATGAATGTGATATGGAGGAATTGAACATGGGTTTTCATGCATACTGGGCAAGCACTCTACCACAAGGCCAAACTCCTGGCCCCAAGATGGGAAATTATTGAGTGATCAAGTAACATGTGAAACTTAAAAAAAAATTACATACACAAGAGTATTAAAAGGCTTTTAACTTTGTATTGTTTTCACTGCAGCTAATTATTTAAGGCATCAAGTTAAAGAGAAGCGGATATTACTTTTATTTATTTATTTATTATTTTTTTGGCCAGTCCTGGGCTTGAACTCAGGGCCTGAACAATGTCCTTGGACTTTCTCAAGGCTAGGGCTCTACCACTTGAGCCACAGTACCACTTCCAGCTTTTTTCTATGTATGTGGTACCAAATGGAACCCGGGTCTTCATGTATGCTAGGCAAGCACTCTACCACTAGGCGAGACTCCTGGCCCCAGATATAACTTTTAGTAATACCTTAATTTTGTGTTGTTTTCTGCCTTCCTGTGTTCCTCATTACTAACTCGCAACAATAGAAATGCAGAACATTTGATGGACAATAACAGTTAAAAATGTTTAGATAGTTTCTTTTTCTTGGGTATCTTTTTTGTGGTTTGAAAAGGCTACATAATATTCAGTAGATCGATTTAGTTATAGTTTTCTCATTTATTTATTTATCAAAAGTGAATTAGTAGACATTAATAATGCAAGAGGATTGCATTCTGATGATTCTGGGCATGTATACAGAATGCTTTCAACATGTTCACTTCCTTCTTTATATATCCTTTCTCTCATATCTTCTCATTTTTTAGAGAGTGTTTCTGGGTTTCATATGTGTGTATGTATGTTTCCATATTTAATTATTGTTATAACTAGTAATTATTGTGATCATTGCATTAACCCCCTATCCCCTCAGCTGTCTTCCATGTATCTTCATCTGCTCATTGGCTTTTGAGCTCTAAAGTTTCTTGGTTTTGCTGTGGAAGGGGCAGTCTCACATCAGATGTGCTGGATGATTAATGCTAGAAATAATAGGACAAAACAACATCCTGTAAGCTGCTCAACTAGAATGAACAACCTTTAATTTTTGTTGTTATTCATTATGGTTTTTGCATAACCACATGTGAATAGTCCTTTTCTCTTCATCCTTTTATGCTTTTTTCCTCCCTTCCCCAACAGTCTTAAAAATGCTCAGTCCTGGAAAATAGCAGTTTTGAGAGCTGAAAAGTGTGTTCTCTCACTGAAATATCTTGAAATATGCTCCTGAGATGACTTGTGAATTCCTAGAAGTAGTTCTCTCTGTCTCACACTGAGTCAGTTTGGTAAAAGAAGAAAAAAAAAAGTACACCCTAACACACTGTTCATAAAAATTCTCCCTTCCTGTCACTTTCCAATACCAACCAGCCTTGTGAGGCTCATTTGTCTTCACTTGTGCTTTGTGGCATGGGTCTCCTTATTGTCTCCAGGTGCCAGCCTCTTCTAACCCTGTCTTTATCCACTCGCTAAGAGAACATTAATCAGATTTCTTAGCCTGGATCCTTGTCATGGGTTTCCTGGCATGTACTGTAACAGTGGTCTTCAAATAATGTCAGAACTGGAAAAAGTTAAACTTTGACTCCTTTTCTAAAATCTTTATCAGACACACACTGGCACCCAGAATGGATAACCATGTAACTGGATACAGTATTGTGATCCTGTGTCATTGATACTTTATCTCTATGAGGAAGCCTATTCTTAAAACAGATACAGCCTCCATACCAGGTTCTGAAGCATTTTCATTTTGAGGAGATCTGGAAATATGGAGTATGGCCCGTAGACTGGTATCCAAGTGATCACTTTCGCAGTGAATTTTGTCTCCCTACTTTATATCTCCTCTTGCCTTTTCACTGACACAGGGTTTCCTGTGGGGTTTCTGTGTAGCTTAGATTGGCATTAAAAGTATGATTCTCTTCTTTTCTTCACTAGTGCTGGGATTAGAAGCCTGTACCACCACACCTACTGTCCTTCTTTCTCTAAGCAAGCCTTGGCCAATTAAACTCCTCTCATCTGTCCCTATCTACCTTAATCACTGCTCTGTATATACTTAGCTTTTCTGGAGATCTTATTGGTAGGGATGATAATAAAATTGCAAAATTGCAACGTGAGGACAGTTATTTCCCACCCAGGGATATTTGCTTGTTTGTCAGTTTGTTTATTTATTTATTGCCAGTTCTGGGGCCTGTACCTGGCCTGAGCACTGTCTTTAATCTTTCTCAAGGCTAGTGCTCTACCACTTGAGCCACAACACCACTTCCAGCCTTTTCTGTATATGTCGTACCAAGGAATTTAAATCAGGGCATTGTGCATGCTAGGCAAGCATTCTACCACCAGGCCACACTCCATCCCTACATAGGGATTTTTGTCTTCAATAAACCACCTCTAAACTTAATAGCTTAACATTACTCATCTTTAATTGGTCAGAAATCTGGGTCACAGGGCTCTGTGTCTCCTCCAGGCTTCAGTACTTCTTTATGACTCACAAGTGTTAGTAGGGTACACTTCTTCCCAGGTGTTGGGCTGTGGTCTTGCTTTCCCTTGACTTGTTCTGGGGACTCCCTCAGCTTCTACTTACCTCAGGACAACTTATTTCATCAGAGGAAAAGGCAGGGAGAGGAGCGTTAGGAAGAGAGATGGAAGGACAGCCAGAGAGATCTGAGAGAGAGAGAAAGGGTGACAGATATTTAGGGTAAATTCCAAGCTTTATAACTCAATCCTGGAAGTAACAAGCCCTTGTTATTCCTGTATTCTGCCCTTTGGGGGGTGGGAGGGAAGCCCTAGGTCCTTCCCAAGGGTGATAGGTCACACATGAAAAGGAAAATTGAGGATTGATAAGGACTAAGATGTCAGTTGACCCCATTCTGGGGAACTCCTGTGGTCAGGCCCAAGAAAGTCACAGATGGATGGGACACTGCTTGTATTTACTTTGCTGTTTCTCCTGGTTTGGGCCTCTTGGTACTAAGATGGTGATTCCAGAGTTTAAAGAGAGATATATTTTAAATAATCTAGCTCCTAAATGTCATTTGAAAGTCAACTCCCTCATCTGATCTTCAACTGAAGAAAAAGTGGTCTATTTTGATGCAGAAAGAACTCAGTTGGACTTCTAAGTAAAGGCGGTACAGCTGACTGAGAAAGTACACTCTTGGTTGTTTTTTTTTTTTTTTTTTAAGTGGGGTCTTGCTTTGTAGCCCAGGAGAACCTCAAAATCATGTTCCTCTTGCCTTGGCATCTCACATGCTGGGATTCCAAGCCTGCAAGCCATACCTTTGACACAAAGTGCCCTTAAGATGTTTCTCAATGTAATTTAGAGTCTATGAAATTTTGGGTTCATGTCTTAAATTCAACTTGTAAGGTGGAGTAAGAGGATAGTGCTGTGTCTGCAAATGGGGCTCCCATTAAATGCTATTGGATTTTGGGTAGTTGCATTTGAGCTGGGCACTTGACAGCTTGTTAATGCTTAAATCCTAACTGGCACCAGTATTATGGCACTCAAAATTCCTTAAAATAAGCCTGTGCTAATATGCTATCATTCTCTGTGTTTTTGGTGCATCAGGCACTAATTTTACTAATATTGCTAATGTTTTTAATAGTTGAGAATGTTGCAGAACTGTCTCTAAAGTACATGCTTAAAAGAATTGTCTATAATGTCTGTGCATGTAATTTCTGTGTTATTTTGCTAGTGAGGGTATGTGTGTGTGTGTGTGTGTGTGTGTGTGTGTGTGTGTGTGTATGTGTGTGTGTGTGTGTGTGTGTGTGTGTGTGTACGTGTGTACAGAAGCACTGTAAATCAAGACCTTGTGCTTGCTAGGGAGGCACTTTCAGTAAAGGTGGTGAGCCATGCTCTAGTCCCTTTTGGCTTGGTAGTTTTGTTTTTCTTTCCTTCCTTCCTTCCTTCCTTCCTTCCTGCCTTCCTGCCTTCCTGCCTTCCTGCCTTCCTGCCTTCCTGCCTTCCTGCCTTCCTTCCTTCCTTCCTTTCTTTATTTCTTTGATAAGATCTTTGTTTTTGCCAGTGCTGAGATGGATTATAATCCTCTGGGCTTCCTCAGGAGCCAGGATAATAGCCATGGGCCATTCTGCCCAGCTATTGTTTGAGATAGAGTATGGTGAACTTTGATGATCTGGCTGGCCTGGCACTCTAATCCTCTGACCTCTACCTCCCAAGTCACTGACTATCCGTTTGAACCTACTACATTGTTAAATTTAGTGAGTTTTAGGCCTTGAATCAAAATTCTCTTTTTTTAAATTATTATTATGTTTTTTTTTGGCTAGGCCTGGGTACTGGTAGCTTTCTCAAGGCTAGTGTTCTACCATTTGGTCCATAGCACCACTTCTCCTTTTTTCTGAATACGCGCTGCCTTTTTCTGTATACGTGGTACCAAGGAATCAAACCCAGGGTTTAGTGCATGGCAAGAAAGCACTCTACCACTTGGCCATACTCCCAACTTCTTTACCTTTGTCTATATACTTTCCAAATAATTTTTTCTATATACTCAAGGGAATCATTTGTAATTTTATGATTACATTTGGTATGGTCTTTTCCTGTTAAAAGTTACAAAAAATGACCCTTTGTTAATAGATGTGATACACAGTTCTGAACTGAATGTATGTACAGGTTCCCTCATCTGTGATTTGTGAGCCCAAACTGTTCCAGGTATACAGTCTTATTGGATTCCATGTTATTTTCTTATCCCTTTAAAATATGTTAGCCCTCATAAACACCTTCTAATTTGTATTTATGCCTTGTGTAGGTTTTGTAAGTTTTCTCAGGTAGTATTTAGTGCTTGTAGTCCTGCAGTCTTCAGCCCTAACTACAAAAGGCTACAAAAGACAGGAAAGGAAAGCAAAGAAGAACAGATCCTGCTACCCACCCCCTTAAAAATTTTATAGTAGCTTTCAAATGAAGGAGCTGGAATAGCTGGCACCAGTGGCTCACACCTGTAATTGTATTTAGGAGGCTGAGATCGAAGGATTGCATGCAGTTCAAAGCCAGCCCTTGAGATGCTTATCTCCAATTAACTATCAGAAAACTGGAAGTGACCCTGTGGCTCAAAATGGCAGAGTGCTAGTCTTGAGCTGAAAATTCAGTTTGGGGCCAGAACTCAGACCCAGAGGTCAAGCCCCACTACAGCCAAACAAACCAATAAACCAATAAGGGGATGGAATGACTTCTGGATTCAGCCTGTCTTTGCTCAGCCTTATCTTAATGAAGAGCATTTTCTTCTTCACTCATGGCACTATGTGCATTGTTCTTGTGTCCAGGTTGGTTGGTTTGTTTGTTTTTGTGATTCCAAAATTGCCATGCTCAAAAATATTAAATTGGACTGTAATCATTTCCTTCATAGCCTGAGCACTGTCCTGACCTCTTTTTCACAAGGCTAGTCTTGTATGACTTTGAGCTACAGCTCCATTTGCGGTTTTTGAGTGGTTAATTAGAAATAAGAGTTTCATGGAGAATTTTCTGTCCAGGCTGCTGTCTCATTTATCTTTTTGTGATATCTTGAATATTTTCCCCACCCTATTACTACTATAACACCACATATTCATGTAGAAGACCACACACAGAAGAAGGTGCTTTTTTTGCTTTTTTGGTGGATGCTAGTACTTGGACGTAAACTTAGGGCCTGTGTTCTGCTTTGTCATTCCCAGTTCTACCATTTGAGTCATACCTCCAGTCTGGCCATTTGCTGGTTATTTTGGATTTTCTGCTGTGGCTGGCCTGAAACTGTGATTCTTCAGGTTTCAGTCTCCTGAGTATAGTGTTATCCTTTTGTGACCAGCTAGGATCTTTTCTATTGAAGTAGACTAAAAATGAAAGCTAAAAAGCTTTCATAAAAGCTAGATCTAGAGACTAGCAGAGAGTGATATTTAACCTACATTCCAAAAGGTTTTTATAAGAATACTCAGTGAACGCTACATGGGTAAAAATGGATGCCAGGCTCTTTCTCCTTTGACCCCCTAAACGGTATTAGTGTACATTATTGCCATGAGATTTTTTTTTCTACTGTGTTGTTTTCTCGTTGTGATTCATTCACAGTTTAATATGCTTCGAGTTCTGGCTTGACTTTCCCCCCAGGAATTGCCTAAAATCTCTTCATTATAATATAGACAGTGTACTGCAGTTTGAATACAAATTTATCCATGTTCAGACTAATTTTTCTTGTGATTGTCTCTACCCTGGAGAAGTGTCTTTAATGAATTACATACAAATTGTGTAATTTAAGAAGTTAATTTGGTTTTCTGGTTACACAGGACTAAAAACAGCCCTTGTAGAAAGAGATGATTTCTCATCAGGGACCAGCAGCAGGAGCACTAAATTGATCCATGGTGGTGTGAGATATCTTCAGAAGGCCATCATGAACTTGGATATGGAGCAGGTAATTGTGTATGCTGGTTGTTAAACAAAAATTGTGACTATGCTTTTTCTACCCAATTAAATCAGGCTCTCTGCCTCTTCCTTTTTTAATGGCTTTGAACATTTCTTCCTGTTGGAAATTTCTATTTAGTATATGCAGCTTCTTTCAGGAGAAGAGTGTCAGCCCTTTCCTATAGTATTATGTTTATGGGGAATCAGTGTCTTTTTCTGCACAGCTCTGTCAGAGTACCACAGAGTAGCAGCTTTAGTAAGTCACTTTTGGATTTGTTGCCTTTTAATATTGTGAGTGGCTTTTTTTTTTTAACCAATGCCACCAAATTGTTACTTTGCAAGCCGTTTTAGGGGAACCATACTGGAAGGTACAGAGTATGCCAAATGCCACCCACCCACAGTCCTACTGTACCCACAATCATATACTCATATCGTTCCTGACACATTCTAAGGGAAAAGATGATCTGAGTCATGCTTTGCCTGTGACACACTTTATTGTGTCCAGTCTGCCACCATTTGAAAATTGCCAAGCAGTGTAGAAATTGACATTTGGCAAAAATTGGCAAAAATAAAAAAAAATCAGCTACATTTCATATTGTTTTTTTTTTTTGATCATGAAAAATATAACAGCACTGCATTGCCATTGTCAAGTATTGCATCTGCCCTCCCTTTTCTTCTGACAAGTCAGTTTTGAATCTGTCATTTCTTATGTTTCTCATCAGCATCATGATGGATGCAGGAAAAAGAAAATACCCCTCCCCCCACACGCCCCAAAACAAAAACCAACAGTAGAGGACTTTAACCTAGCAAGCTCAAGATATGTTCTGTCTTCTGTACTTAGTATCTATGTATGAGCTTCGGACATCTCCTTTGTAAGCTTAGTTATTATCATACAATTCCATCCCTTTAGATAGACATAATAAAAACCACAGGTGTAAAGACCAAAGCTTGCTTATAATCTGTAAAATACTGCATGGAAGCATGCAGGAAACTTTTAACCTGAATTTGAACGTGTTTTTTTTTTTTTTTCCTGGAGGAATTATTATGGGGAACTGAGAAAGGAGGATAATATAAAGAATGCAAGATAAATGGTGACAATAATCTTGTAACTCAAGTCAGGAAAATATCTAACACCTGGGAACTCTGACAGTATGTTTTTCTCCTATGCAAATATAGTTAAGGTTTCTAAAAAATCTTTTGAGGTTGACAGCATGATGTATTATTAGAAATTTGATTAGAAGGGAGCGCTTCTCGCTCACAGGTAGAAGGTTTCTGTGTATCAATCAGATGGCAGGGTGTCTATTTGCCATTTGAAAATATTATGATCTGTTACTGCCAAACTAATTTTCTCTGTTTTGATTTTCAGTATAGGATGGTAAAAGAAGCCCTTCATGAGCGTGCCAACCTGCTAGAAATTGCTCCTCATTTATCAGCCCCTTTGCCTATAATGCTTCCAGTTTACAAGTAAGTCTTTGCTGTTGCCTTTATGGATACCCTTAGCTTTTGTGAGGTCAATAGAACAACACCATTTTTAATGGATATAATCCCTCAATGTGGTTTTAATTGGCCCTAATTCTTAATCCTGCTCAAATATTTTCTTTGCTGTCTTTAAAAGTGTGAATTTTCTTAAGTAGACTCATAGCTACGGACTAGCCCTTAAAGTCAAAGATAATAGCATTTTAACAATCTGAGGGATTCCTGTGCGAAGTATGAAATGTAGGAAACCCCCACCTCTAGTGCAATGTCTCTCACTGCAAAATCTGAACAAATTCAAAACCCAGTCTATTGTGGGTCATTTTTAAGTGTCAAAAATAACCTAAACCCACATCTGGCTGGGTGATATCAGATTACAAATTTAAAATTCTAGTTTTCTTAAGTTTTGTTAAAGGAGGGAAAGTGGGAGAAAAACATGAAAAGGGGTAACAATGTTCAAGAAGTAGTATACTCACTAGCTTATGAATGTAACTGTACCCCTCTACATATCATGCTGACAATAAAATTAACAAAAAAAATTGAAGGTACAGGTATAATCATATGAAAAAGTGGATTATTATTAGTTACATGAGTGTTCCAAGTGCTTG
This sequence comes from Megascapheus bottae, assembly GCA_024803745.1. Lineage (NCBI taxonomy): Eukaryota > Metazoa > Chordata > Mammalia > Rodentia > Geomyidae > Megascapheus > Megascapheus bottae. Next base: position 23,518,525 of record JANJXV010000009.1, on the reverse strand, counting down.
AAAAGCAGATTTTATAATTTTTGTCTAGAGACTGCTTAGGGCTTCTTGAACCAGTAATTCCAGACTCTGGGTACTCTGCATTTGTCTCGGCTTTCACTCCAAACTAGCCCTTGCAAAAATGAGTTGTACAGGGTTCCTGTTTTGTTTGGAGTCCATTTCTAGGTATCCTTTATTTTAATGAAGTGAAGTTTCTTGTAACATAAGACAACCTTCTATTTCTTTCTAAAGAAATCTTTCCCAGACTGGAAATGTGGCTTAATGGTATATATAGTGCTTGCCTTGCGCCCATAAAGCTCTGGCTTCAATTCCTTCGTACTCCATACATGGAAAATTTCAGAAGTGGACCTCAAGTGGTAAAGTGCTAGCCTTGAGCAAAAGAAACTCAGGGATAGTACCCAGACCTTGAGTTTTGAGTTTTAAACCTTAGGATGAGAGAGAGAGAGAGAAGAGGAGAGAAGAGAAATCTTTCTCATTTATGTTGTAGGTGGTGGCAGTTACCTTACTACTGGATGGGAATCAAGATGTATGATCTGGTTGCAGGAAGCAATTGCCTGAAAAGCAGTTATGTTCTCAGCAAATCGAAAGCCCTTGAGCATTTCCCAATGCTACAGAAGGACAAACTGGTAGGAGCAATTGTGTATTATGACGGTAGGTGATTCTTTATTTTCTACAAGATTTGTTTTTTGCTTTAAACTTAGAGCACAATGTGACCCTTATAGCTCAGTTTATTGAGATAGTTTTAAGTTCTCTCAATGCTAATCTTACACAACAAGAAATATACAAGTACACACAGAGACTCACTGTTTTCTCCTGTGAAAAGCTAACCACAATGTTTAGCTTCTAATCCTGTTTGGATAATATTCCTTTCCTCTCCCCCCCTGCCTTCTTTTCTACTAGTGTCTCATGATTGGGTTAGTTTGGTCCATTTCTCATCATTATGAATTTGGACCGCATCCTGCCATTTAATTTGTTCTATAGTTGCTGGAGAATACTTGTCTTATGAATATATTATAATGCTAAAAGAAACTGAAGACATGTTAGGCTTTTTTAGATGAAAGCTCTATTTTCAAGGGGTTATAAACTTAGGGGAAAAATGCCCCTTGGGCTGAAATGACATACTTTATTTTCCATAGGACTCATTCTTGAGCGTATAATTTATGTGATGAAGGTAGATTAACATTGCATCTTTTAAACTAAACCCTCAGGTTTTATTGTTTATTTTTATTTCTGTTAAATGTGTTCTAACAGTGTCATTACTTGCTGTTTACTTGTCATGCTTTCAGTGTTGAGTCTTGTGTGTGGTGTAGGTGTGTGTGTGTTCTAGTAGAAGATATAAATTACACTTTTTTTGGGGGGGGGGTTATGGGGCTTGAACTCTGGGCTTGGGCTCCCTGAGCTCTTCAACTCAAGGCTGCTGCCCTATCTCTTGAGCTATAGCCCCCTTTCCCCCTTTCTAGTGATTCACTGGAGATAAGAGTCTCACATTTTTCAGTGCCTGGGCTGCCTTTGAACCACGATCCTCAGATCTCAGGTTCCTGAGTAGCTAGGATCATTACAGGTGTGAGCCCAGCTAATTTATACATTTTTACTTGAAGGAACTGACAATATATCTCCAGACTGCACAGAACAATGAAGAAAACAAAAAACCAGGAAGGGGAAGCCATTTATGAAAATTTACTGATTAATTTTAAAGGGTGTATGGACCTGGCAAGGGGTATATGGACTATAAATGTATATACATATAATATTGTATTATATGTATGTTATATATCTATATTATACATAGACACATATGTATATTATATGTAATATATGTATATTATAATATATGTTTAATATGTGTTATACATATATATATATATATATATATATTTTTTTTTTTTTTTGCCAGTCCTGTGGCTTGAACTCAGGGCCTGGGCAGTGTCCTTGGACACTTTTTGGTCAAGGCTAGAGCTCTGCCACTTGAGCCACAGCACCACTTCTGGCTTTTTCTGATTATGTGGTACTGGAGAATCGAACCCAGGGCTTCATGCATGGTAGGCAAGCACTCTACCACTAGGCTACACTCCTGGCCCTATAAATGGATATTTAAAAGGAAATAGTTGGACACAGACAGATAAGTGTGTATATCCAAAAATTCTTAGGAATTTTGTACCACAAAGAGATCTTACTCTGTGTAGCTCAGTGACCTTTCTGTTATGTGGTTTTATTTTTGGTATGAGATATGCAAACTCTACTAAGACTTTAATGAAATAAATGTTTTTTTTTTTTGTTATCGTAGAGTTTTTTCCTTATGCTTCATAATTTGGGATGGCCTTTAGGCCACCCCAACCTTTTCCTTCTTTTTTTTTTTTTGTTGTTGTTTTTGTTATTTTCTGAACCAATTTATGTATAAATCAGGCTTTCACATATAAATGAATAACGTATATGTGCAGACAGGGCACTGGGGGCCAAATTCAAGAAAATGTCCCAGGCGCAACACTATTAGAAAAAATGTTAAGGATCTTAGACAAGCATTAAGAGCTGGAAAATTAACAGACTGTGGTGCCTTCCAGCATCTGAGCACCACAGGAGGTCTACTTAACTATATTTTTGGTGCCCTTGATTGAGCCTACATGTTAAAGGACAACATTCACTGTGAATTTGCTTTTTCTGCACCAGCCCCTTAATGTTAATCTATTGTAGTTTATTGGGTGATTACACTTAAGAGGTTTTTGGTCCAGGAGGAGTAAGAAGGCATATGTATCACCGTCCTTTCCATCTGGACATGAAAACGTTTGTGGCTTTTGCCTTGCACACTTCAGATTACCCAATCTCCTCACATAAGCCCCCTTACTCATTTAGTAAATCATCTTGGACACTACCTAATTTTATTCATCAGTTTATGCATAGCTGAATTGCCTAATGAGGAACATTAGTGGGTTCCTTGCAAATTGTATGTGAATTTGTGACCATTTTGTGTTAGTTTTCTATTATTACAAAGTGTAGCTTCTCATCAGTTGTACATGGCAAACTAAGGAAATCCTAAGTTCCGCAATGCAGTGTGAATATTAATCTACTAGAATTAGAAAAAGGAGAATTTGTTTATTCTAGAATTTATTTTTTCTTAGTTAGAACCTAACCATAACTAACTTTTATTTGAAGAATATAATAAATCTCTTCAAAAATGCATTTCTTTATTCCACCAATCATTAAAAAAACTTAATAGAAATACATAGTGTGCACTTTACTCCCATTTAAGGTTCATTAAAAGTTCATGAATCCATTGCACAAATGAATTGAATGTGAGTAGTAATGTGAATGAGCCTGTTTTTGATTTTCACTAGCAATGCCATCCTATCCTCAGAACAAATTTTACTTAAATTAGCAAAAATGCAAAAAATTAATTTTTAAAAAGGAAACATATAACAGTGACAAAAATAATCCCCATAGCAGTATCTCTGTTAGAAAACAGATTAACAAATTTGGACTCTTTTTTTTTTTTTCCCCCTGTGGCTTGTCAAAAATCTTCACATGGAAAGTTCCATTCATTTGAGAGTTATCAACACATCTTCATTGTGGCGACAATTTCAGTGTATATATCAAACAACATTACACATATTACTGTTACTCACATTTGATGCATACATTTAAGCCCAGTGCCACTCTCCTATTATAACATATGATTAATACATGACAGTTACTCATCAATATTTTTGCACATGGACTAAGTGGGAACCTGGACCTCCTACATACAGCCAGATGCCAGCGGCTCATACCTGCAATCCTAGCTACTCAGGAAGCTGAGATCTGAGGACTGCAGTTCAAAGCCAGCCCAGGCATGAAAATCTGGGAGACTCTTATCTCCAACTACACACCAGAAAATGGAAAGTGGTGCTGTGGCTTTATGTAGAAGAGTGCTAGCCTTGAACTGAAGAGCTCAGGCATAGTACCAGGCCCAGAGTTCAACTCCCACAAGTTACTCTCCTCCGCCACCAAAAAAAGCCAAAATATCTCCTGCATACAGCATAATCAAGTTATTCCCTGAAGATTCCATTATTTTATGATTACCTTAATCTATTTGAATATGGTAAGCAAGTTCTGGTTACTGAATGGTATAAATTTCAGCATGTTACTACCATAACTAAAATCATGGCAAGGAAACATTCAATCTCCTCCATTGTTTGGGAATTTTTTCACCCTTAAGTTTTGAAAGTAGAATTATCTTTATAGCTTATTATAGTTTGAGTTTAGGAAAGATCATTAAAAACTTTAAATTATGTCTAAAAAAGCTTTAAATTGCTATTTGAATATTGCCTGTAAAGTGTTAAATGGCAACTGAAAGCGTGGAAATAATTCTATTTGATAACTTAAACTGTTCATCGAGTTCTGAAATGATGAAGACTCAGCTATGTTTTGAGATCAAGCAAAGGATAAAAAAAAGAGTATATGTCAAAAGAGTATATGTCTAGTTTTACAACAGTATTCACAGATGGAGGCAACTCCTGTTTTACCTCATATGGTACATGATTAAGTTCTTTTTATTTTTTTTTTGGTCATGGGGCTTGACCTCTGGGCCTGGGTGCTGTCCTTGTCCTTGAACTCTTCCTCTCAAGGCTGGTTCACTATTCCTGAGTCACAGCACCACTTCTGGTTTTCTGGTGGCCAACTGGAGATCAGGATCTAAGGGACTTTCATGCCCAGACTGGCTTTAAACAGTGATTCTCAGATCTCAGCCTCCTGAGTAAGTAGGATTATAGGTGTGAGCCACCAGTGCCCTGCTATGATGAGCAAGTTCTGCATCAGCCTTGAAAGAAAGTAGAAAAGAACTCAAAGATAAAGGAATAAAGTGAAGTAATTATATGTTCCAAAAAAAAGAGGAAAGATTTCTTATTGCAGAACCAGAAACATTCTAAAGTGTTTCAGAGAGAGAGAGAACTATGAACATTAATCATTTCAAACCCAATTCATAGAACTTTTTAATAAGAAAAAATAACTCTTCCTTATCAATAATGAGAATATGATGTCATCTAATTTATTTCAAAATGAATTCAATCTGGTAAGTTTCCTGAGATATTCAAGTTCACACCTGGCTACCTATTTTAAAGTGAGCAGAAGTAATTTTTATAACACATGGAGAAAATCTTGATGCTGATACAAGAGTAGTATGAGTAATAAAGTGAAATGTTTAAATGTTACTAGAAGTTTTGCTAACTAAAAGCTCTTTATTAATAATACCCTGTACATGTCGTTTAGCACCATGGAGAAGTGAGATATAGTGGTGTGAAGGTAGAGTTGGCAGACCAATAAGCATGGCCACGAACATGGTCTAGGAGGTGAGACAAGTAGAAGGATGCTTCAGTACAATACGTACAAAGATTAGAAAGAAAATTACTCACAGCTTAGTTCATACTAAATAAATCCTGATAGCCATTGTATATGATTAAGGCAAAAGCAACTTCCCCACAAAAGTTTATAAAAGTCACAAAACAAAATTCTTCATACTTTCGTTGTTGTTGTTTCAATATCCTGAAGTTTGAACTCCAGCTTGCTAGGCAAGCTTTCTGTCACTTAAGCCACATCCCCTGCTCTTTCCTATATTTTTTGATGTACTGACAGTGGCAATTTTGTACTTGGCATATATTTGATCCATGGTCATATTTTATTGCTAACTGTAACCAACAAACTTTTACTCTCAGTGATATAATAGCTGTCTTTTTAACTGAAGACAGAACACCATTGTTTCTTACTGTAATCCACAGGAAATGGAAATTAGGTTAGGAAGTGTCATGTGGGTTTTCCTCCCTATTTTATTTTCCTCTTAGGATCTGATGAACTTTCTAACTGAAACATGTCCTAATATTTTGCATTGATTCCCTTTACCTTCCTCATGTAGATCCACCAGCTGGGCGCTATCATTGGTTACTAGATAGAGAGTGGAGCCAAACCAAGTCTCCTAAGACAACAAGAAATGTCCAATTTATCTATCTGTACTTGGATGTTAGCAGCCTGTGGGATTAGGTGAACCGGTTGCTGGGGATAGCTGCTTTCCTTAAGAGCTTATTTTTGTCTTCCTCAATCATTCGTACTGCAGTTTTCCAGTTCTCAGATTACATTCCAGGTGCCATTCTTGGTAAACGCCAGCTATCCAATCTATAGCTTAGAAAATGAAATATAATTAAAAATCATTACATATTTAAAATCATTAAATAACCCTGTTAGGGTTCAGTAAAATGAAGCTGGGGCTTAAATTTATAGATTTAAATTCTTGCTTTCTGCCAGTCAAGACACCAATAGAGTCGTCTGTTGTTATTTCATTCCTGATGATGTTCATAATAAGTGCTGTCATGCACATATGGAAATGGTAACCTGAAGACATTACACAGGTTTTCCTAATGTAAATAAAAGTTGGTTATATTCATGTTTCAAAGGGGGAATTAAAAGTCCAGTGTTCACCAGAATATTCATTTTTATTCTAACCTAAAACTCAGCATACACATAGATGAATTCAGCTCATGAGAGAGCAAAGCCAATTTAATCTCTGGCTCCCCTGAGGTAAATGTAGTTCACGGTCCTGCCCCCACCCCAACCTCAGCTATAATCCCTGGCTCCTGGAGGTAAAAATGCACTGAAGTGAGGAAAATTCTGCAGCAGGATATAATGATCCAAAATGACAGGGACAATAATGACAATGAATTTCATGTCTTCCAGTCATGAGCTGGAGATGCTTGACTAGGCTGACTTATACAATTAAATTGTTACAGGTACAGCAGGAGAGGCAGTTAGCTCTGTGCTTTGGGGGACGATGCCTCTGGCAAAAGGCATATTGTGGAATCCAGATTCTTTTGTTAGGATCAAGCTATTACTCCTTTGGGCATGTAGCAGAGATTGTACACTTCAGTAAAAGAAAGCCTGGGTTAAAGACTAGTCTTTCAAAGTGTTGATTTTTATCTATTTTGAAAAGTTACAAAAAGAGAAACAATTAGTACCACAAAGGTGATTATTATTGTTTCTTTTGGTGATATATTATCTTTTCCTCCACCCTATTCTGTTTCACCACATAAGTGAAATCTCACAATGGTATCTGACATCCTCAGTCATAGTATTTGCAAACCTAGTTGTTGAACTAATTGGGTGTTATCTGCTTTACATTGGAAAGGTCTTGATTTCTGAAAAGCATAATAGAATGAATTGGTACTGGACATTATCTATTGGTAAATTGTGTCACAAAGGTAAACTTCACACGAGAAAGCCACTTCTCAAGGTATTGCAGTGTGGTCAAACCACATAGTTGTATGCTGTAAAATACCATTCCAAATGGAAAAATATCATTCAAACATTGTCTTTTGGGGGTGTGTGGTTCATTTTTATGGAAACATCTGTTTATCATTAAAATGTTCCATATTGAAGCATCAAATTCACAAGCATCCATTTAGATATTTACAATGTAAATATGTTTTCTGGATAATTTGCTAACTAATTTTAGGGAGAAGAGAACATGATATTGTACCTATGAACAATCTCCAGGTAAATGAGTAACGCTTGACATTTAAGGAATGGGAACAGAAATGTTTTAAAAGAACTTCCTCTAAAATATGCCTTTTAGACATTAACATACTTATTTTGCTATCTCTTCTTACCTGTATGCTGTTTTACACCTCTAAATTAAGTGAATAGTTGCATCTTGATTTCCTTCCATCAGTTTTCATATTGCATTTCTCTTGTTTTCTGTGAGTTACATAAATGAAGCTGACATTATTGCTATATAGCAGGCCTTTTTTTTCTTTTTGCCCTCAGATGTTGCCTTTTTGCTACTCACTGAATCTTGATACCAACCAGTGCTAAATGAAGTTTGACATGTACCCCTAAGAAACAAAACTTATAAACTGTGGCTTCAAAAGAAACCTTAAATAAATAGGACACACTGTGTCTACCCAGGCTAACATCTAGCATATGCTTTAGCTTCTTGATGATGAGACAGAGCAAAATAGCCCCCAGGATTTTCTGCATTGTGTATTGCTCATTTGACCAATGTGTATTAAATACCAGGCTTTCATTCTTTCACAATTAAAGAAAAAATATACACAAGTAAATTTGATTTAAAGAATACTGAGATAATAATCATTCCTATGATCCTCTGTGTATGAAAGCTTTAGTATAAAAGATGCTAATTCTGTAATTAAAAAATTACTACTATGATATTTTCTGGTGACAGATTGAAGTTCAAGGGTAGTTAGAATAGTTCATGAGGCACCCATCTCATCTCATAGCTTGGGACACTAGTACATACCTCTCATCACAAGCTTCATGGGATGCTGAGATGGGTAGAATTGTAATTCAAGACTAGCCTGGGCAGAAGTTGATATTTCATCTCCCTGGAAGGAAACTGGAAGTGGTGGCGGATGCCTGCCTATTACTGCAGCAATAACATCACTTAGGCATCTACTTGATTGGGAAGTGGGAACCCTATCTTAAGAGCAACAACAAAAAGCTAGACACCCACCAAAAAAAAACCAAAACAACACAGCAGATTGGGGTTAGGAAGGAGAGTGGTACCAGGCTTTGAACCTAAGACTTTAGGCTTGGTAGGCTGATACACTGCCTCAGGGCCACATGCATCTCTAGTTCTGTTTTTAAGTTTTTGTTGTTGTTATTGTTTGTGGGTTGTGGGGCTTGAACTCTGGGCCTGGGAGTTGTCCCTGAGCTTTTCAGCTCAAGGCTAGCACTCTACCACTTTGAACCATAGCACTGCTTTCAATTTTCTGGGAGTTTATTGGAGAGAAAGAGTCTCAGGTCCTTTTGTGCCTGGGCTGGCTTTGAACCTTGATCCTCAGATCTCAGGCTCCTGAGTAGCTAGGATTAAAAAGAAGAGCCACAGTACCTGATATTATTTTTATTTCTTAACTTGTGTATTCATCCAAAAACATGGAATCTCCACTACTTGCTCAAAACTTGGCAAATGTCATAAATGAGTGTTGATGGGAAGGCACATGATTGGTGTCCCTACTACAGAATGGTGGAATGCTTCACATCTCTGTTTACAGGTGCCTGCTTTTCTAAGGCTGGGAATCAGTTCCCAGAAACATGTTTAGAAAGAGGCAGAAAAAGAGTGAATCCATCTTGGAATTGTTTGATTTTTTTGTTTTTTGCCAGTCCTGGGCTTGGGCTCAGGGCCTGAGCACTGTCCTTGGATTTTCTCAAGGCTTAGCACTCTACCACTTGAACCTCAGCACCACTTCCACCTTTTTTTCAATATATGTGGTACCAAGGAATCGAACCCGGCTCTTCGTGCATGCTAGGCAAGCACTTTACCACTAGGCCAAACTCCCAGCCCTCTTGGAGTTGTTTTGGCATCTTAATGTGGTAGAAAGGCAACCAGGAATTACTCATCAAACCCCCAGGAAAGAACAATGATAGAAATAACTTTTTCATTAAAAAGCTTTACACGTGCCAGGTGCAGTGGCTCACACCCGTAATTCTAGCTACTCAGGAGGCTGAGATCTGAGGATCTCATTTCAAAGCAAGCCCGTTTCAAAGCAAGCCCAGGCACTAATGACCATGAGACTCTTATCTCCAATTAACCAGAAGAAACCCAGAAGTGGTTTTGTGGCCCTAGGGGTAGGGCAGTAGCTTTGAGCTGAAGAGCTCAGGGACAGCACATAGGACCACAGTTTAAGCCCCATGACCGACCAAAAACAAAACAAAACAAAAAACAACAACCAAAAAACCTTTACACTGAAGTTTTCTCTGTCTCTTCCCTTCCTTCCTCTCCCTCTCTCTTCCTACCTATCTCCGTTCCTCTCCCCTTCTCTCTCAGAACCCAAATAGATTCTGTTTTCAAAAAAGTTTTTATTTAAAACAGAGGGGTTATAGTTACCCAAGTTAGTGTCATCCCTTCCATCAGTTTTCATTACCAGTTATATAAGCAAACCCTGCCAATGTGATAAAAAACATTGTGGAGGAAAAAAAGTCATTGGAATATATAAATGTAATTAACACCCTGATAGGTTACATTTTCTGAAGCCAGAGGGATTACTATTCTAGAACGTAAATTTTTATACTAGTTTCATGAGTCTTAATACTTATCTCATACTTTACATTAGTAAGACACTCTTTTAGATTATTATATTTACCCACAGAAAGCATAAACCACACAACACCTTGCTTTTTTTCTTTTTTTCCATATATTTTTTATTGTGCTTAATAGAAGGGTTACATTATATTCACCAGATAGAAGATGCATTACTTTACAAACGTTGATACTCTTTCTCATGTCTTGGTCCCCATTTCCCTCCCCCGACCCTCTCCCCTCATCTTGTTTCCCCCCTTCCCTATCCTATTTCAAATGACCAAATTAGCATATATACAATATATCAGATAACAAGGTGAAATACTGTAACAATATGAGATAACTACAGAACCGCAAAAGAGAGGAGAGACAACATAGTACATTAAGGACAAAAACCATTCATTACATGGCCTTTGTTTCTATGTCCTGGAGGTCCTTTCATTTAGCTTCATCCTATATGGCCTTATTTATCTAGGTTTTGTTGTGTTGTAAATCTCTGCTAGGAGAGCCCAAGGTTTCTACTGATTATGACAAATGAAGGAAACCATTGAGCCTAAGTTCCTTTGAGTCTGGCTTACTTCACTTAATATGATTTTTTTTTCTAAGTCTTTCCATTTCCTAACAAATGGGGCGATGTCATTCTTTCTGACAGCAGCATAGAATTCCATTGTGTATAAATACCACATCTTATTGATCCACTCATCAACTGAGGGAAATCTATGTTGGTTCCATATCTTTCCTATGGTAAATAGTGTTGCAATGAACATCATTGTGCTAGTGGATTTATTATGTCCTTGTTTCTGGACGATTGGGTAAATACCAAGTAGTGGAATTGCTGGGTCATAGGGGAGCTCTATGTTTAGTCTTTTGAGGAACTGCCATACTGTTTTCTCTAGTGGTTGAATGAGTTTGCATTCCTACCAAGAGTGCAGTAGTGATTTTTCCTGGCTACATCCCTGCCAGCATCTTTTGTTATTGGATTTCTTCATCATGGCCATTCTAACTGGAGTAAGGTGGAATCTTAGAGTTGTTTTGATTTGCATTTCTTTTATGGCCAGAGATGTCGAGCATTTCCTCATGTCTATAGGCCAATCTTATTCCATCTTCAGAGAAGACTACGTCTTAGGTCCATCTTTTAATGGGATAGTTGTTTCTTTGGAGATCAGTTTTGGAGTGATTCAATATTTTTAACTGTTGATATGTTTTAGATATGAGGACTTTGTTTGTTGTATGGTTAGTGAAGATATTCTCCTACTCTGTAGGCTTTCTAGTTAGTTTGCTAGCTATGTCTTTTGCCATACAGAAGTTCTGCAGTTTAATGCAGTCCCACTTATCAGACTTTCTCTAATTTATTGTGTTTCTTGGTCCTTATTAAGAAAGGTTTGACCTGTGCCAAGGAGACCTAGTGTATCTCCTATTCCCTCTTGTAAAGTTTTCAGTGTATTTGCTTTTACCTCTAGATCTTTGATCCATTTGGAATTGACCCTCGTGCAGAGTGACAAAGAAGGATTCAACTTTAGTTTTCTGCAGGTGCTTAACAAGTTCTGCTAGCACCACTTGTTGAAGAGGCTGTCTTTCTTCCTTTCTATTTTTTGGCTCCCTTATCAAAGATTAGGTGGCCATAGGTCTGTGGATTAATATCTGGTTCCTCAGTTTTATTCCATTGGTCTTCAGGCCTGTTCTTGTGCCAGTACCAGGCAGTTTTGGTCACTATAGCTCTGTAATAGAGTCTAAAGTTTGGAATTGAAATTCCTCTTGTGCTGTTCTTTCTGCTAAGAATTGTTTTAGCTATACAGGGTCTTTTATTAGTCCATATGAAATTTTGGATTGCCTCTTCTATTTCTTTAAAGAATGACATTGAGATATTGATGGGTATTGCAATGAATTTGTAGATAGCCTTTTTCATAATTGCCATTTTCACAATGTTAATTCTTCCAATCCAGGAGCATGGGAGGTTTTTCCACTTTCTCAGTTCTGCTTTAATTTCCTTTTTCATAGATTTAAAGTTTTCATCAGAAAGGTCCTTTACATTCTTAGTTAATTCCTAGGTACTTTATTTTCTTTGAGGCTATTGCAAAAGGCGTTGCTTTCCTGATTGTTGCCTCCTTCCTTTCATTGATGGCATGTAGGAAGGCAGCTGATTTTTGAGGATTAATTTTATATCCTGCTTGCTACTATGCCAAAGCTTTGAATCAGCTCTGAGTGGAGACTATAGGGTTCTTTAAATATAGAATCATGTCATCTGCAAAGAGGAAAATTTTACTTCTTCTTTCCCTATTAGTATCCCCCTTATGCTTTCTTCTTGCCTTATTGCTCTGGCTAATACTATGTTAAAGAAGAGTGGAGAGAGTAACACCTTGCTTAAAAAAAACCAAAAAACCCCAAAAAACTAAGCTCTGCTCATTAGCCCTCCCCCCTCCCCCCCAAACACCTAGTAATTTCCCACACAGCCTATCTAACAATTGTTCTTTTTCTGTTCTGAACTAAAAATGCATTTTTTCATTCTAAAGTATTCTTTAGATATAATTGGATATTTTGGAGAATATGTCTTTGAGAAGAAAAATGTTCAAAAGTACACAGTAAGTAGATAAAAGCAACTACTAGTTCAAGAAAAAATATCAATGGGTATTATTGTGTGATTGTTGGTATTATTTGCAATTATAGATTGCAAACAGATCTTCTGTCCACTAGATTTATAGTACACTTTTGGAACCATTCTTCCAGGCCTTTTTGCTTTGATGTTTTTCAGATTAGGTCCTGTGTTTGTCTTCTTCCTCCCCCCCTTCTCCCCCTCAGTTCCTCCCCCTCCCCCTCTATTATTTGAGATGAAATCTCTCAAACATTTTGGTGAAACTGGCCTCAAACCACAATCCTGCCTCCAGAGCAACTGGAATATTTCTGTTCTGTTCCATTTTTAGACAAGAGTTTTATAGGCACTCATTATCCTCTTTCTTGAATCTCCTGATTCTTGGATTACATGTGTGCTCCAATGTGCCTAGCTTTCAATGAATGGTATTTTTAAAAACAACAGTACATGGTTGTTGTAAAGCAAGATATATATATATATATATATATATATATATATATGTATACATATAATATATATACACAGGATATATATACACAAATATATATATACAATGCACATATATTTTCTCTGTATCTTCTATTTATATACTTTTTTCATATTACAACTTTGGGTAAATTTTATGTCTTTATGACCCTTAAACATAAATGGAGAAAAATAAACTTCTTCACTCAATTATGTCAATTTTTTTAATGTAGCAAAGGATCTCATTAGAGAAACTTAACCATAATCATTACTAACACAAACATAATGAAATAGATATATAATTTAGAGTAATATTTACAGTAATATAAATACCTAGATGCAATTAAAAACGTAATTTACTAAAGTCTAATTATTTTAATTTGTTACACTTGCTGTTTAATTTAACATTAGGCCCTCTTTTCTCCCCCACCTCACCCCAAATGTGGGTAGAATTAATTGATCCCATAAATTTTAGACATCTTTCCCCCTTTTTGTTACTATGGATCTCAGTTGAGTGAGCCTTCACTACATGAAGGATCACTGAGGCCATCTGTGTGCCATGGCACTCTATAATGGACTTTTCCTCTTTATCTCCCTTCCACTTCTGAGGAAGTCATCTTTCAGCACCTGCCTTTTTTTCCCTATAGGTTCTTCTGTTAATTGGAATTACTACTTTTGTTAATTCCCTTTGAATTATGGCACTATAGTAATATTTCCTTCCCCCCATTCTCTACTAGTATTTATCCCTCTTTTCGTTTCAGTACTGTTGGAGATTGATTCCTTTCTTCCTTCTTTCTTTTTGTTGGTACTGAAGATTGAATTCAGGAATTTGATCTTGTGAGACTGTGTTGAACCACTGGACCCATACTTCTTCCAGCTTGAAAGCCACTTCTTTTCCTTTTTCTTTTTCTTTTCCTCTTCCTCTTCCTCTTTCTCCTCCTCCTCTTCCTCTTCCTCCTCCTCCTCCTCCTCCTTTTCCTCTTCCTCCTCTTCCTCCTCTTCTTTTCTTCTCTTTTGTCTCATGGGATTTGAATTCAGGATCTTGTGTTTGCTAGACAGGTGCTCTACCACCTAAGTCTTGCCCTTACTTCTTCTTTTAAGTTTAGGTATTTTTTTAAAGATGATACCTTGTGTTTTATCCCACAGTCAACCACAGACTATGGTCTTCCCACCTATGCCTCCCGCATAACTGAAATGGCAGGCCCAGAGAGATTCCTTAAGCAATACTTTGTTGAATTTAAAGAAACAGTAGTCTAGACAGATAGATCATCTCTGAGAAGTGATGTTATGGGAATGCTGTGGCCCAGATCATGTAGACTGGTAATATAGGGAGCAGCCATGTGGAGTTTCAGAGCAGGATGAGTTCAGGCATGAAGTTACACACAGGACTTTCTTGTGGTAGTTTTTATATAAACCTGCATGCTGCATTTCCAGACTTGCCATGCTAACAGGGCTAGTGAATTCTGCAGGAAAGTGGAATCCCATGAATAAGATACCCCATAACACTGGACATAGGGATCTCAGAATCTAGGAAACATGTCTGGATAGCTGATGAGAAACTATTGGATGGGATTTCATGCTGATGGGAAAGAACCTTGGGCCACAAAGTGAAATGGAGACTCAGGAAAGTGATGTTTGTCTTTTTTGTTTACTTCTTTTTCTTTGCATGTCTGCCCCTTTCTGGTATATAAACTTTCAGTATAGAAAAGAGTTAATAAGCTAATGTTACATGTTTTCAAATTCAGTTTTAAGAGTAATCTAGATCTTTTCAAACTTCAGGAACGTGGGCTTTTACAAAAAAAAAAAATCTGTGATTGCCCAACTGGTTTATGTCAGCATTTTGGAAAGAATATGAGTCTTTAAGCAGTGCTAGAGATAAAACCCTCTGGAGAGTGAAGAATGCCGGATGCATGCTAATTTTGTACTTATCCAGGTGCAAGAAGGGGAGAAATAGCCAAAGCTATAGTTAGAACAAAGGCATGTCAGTATCAACCTGGTCTCAGTTTGGTCTTAGCTCCCCTTAGTAATCTCACATCCGGACATTGGTGGTTTATTTATTTATTTCTAACCTGTATCGAATTAAGATATAACTTTGACAAATTGCAGTTTGATTTATAGTCTGTGCTCTTGGCATGTGCTTTAATGGTATTAGCCAACTCTAGACACATACTGAATTCATTACGTACCTTATGTATGTAAGTAGTAATACTTCCTTTTAATGAACATACGGTCACATCAAAGTACTGTGAGGGTGTCTTACAAATGTGTCTTTGTGTGGTGTGCTCAGAACTTTGGAGATGTGTGTGTTAGGTTGAAATTGAATAGGCTGTATTTCAAGTTGTATTTTAATGGGGTAATATATTATAATTTTGCCTCCGCCTTAAGGTGAATTGTCTGTTGAAGTCTGCTTTTCAGTCATTGATTCTTCAACTTAGGTTTTTAATTAGAATTCACAATTTCTGGGATGCAAATTTTTTATTTGTGACCAACTAAGTTAGCATTTATAAAATAAGATTGTCTTTAAATTTGTAAGCTAAGTTGTGATATTTAGAAAGACTAGAGGGTTCTTTTTCTTGCCTTCTATAGATGGTGAAAATAATCACCGAATTTGGTCAGATAGCTCTTTGGGGGCAACACTGGACCTTGACTGTCTACTCACTGGGTCCTTGTCTTTGGTTTAATTCTTTGTTTCTGTTTGTCTGAGGCAAGGTCTTACTATATATAGCCCAGGCTATCCTCTGACCCTCTTTTATTCTACCTCAGCCTCGTGAGTATTGGGATTCCAGGTATGTGCTACCACCCCTGATGGTCTTTGTCTTTAAAATGTGGACATCTCTCAATGACACTTGAGAGAGGTACCTCCCCCGGAATGTTGGTGAGGGGTAGATGTGAACCATCAACAGGTAGGGCATGAGGAATAGCCAAACCCTGAGTGGCCCTCCAAAGGTCATGGCTGGCCACCAAAGCTCCCTGAGCCAGCTGACATGGCCAACTTAGTGTGCAATTCAGTTTTTATTAGTGGATGGAGATCTGAACAGGGGTCATTGTTCTTAGGGATGTACATGTAGAGTCAAGTTTGTGACAGTGTTTTAGAGTTTCTTTTGGAGGAGGATGATTTTAGAGACTTATCATCAGACAATCTTTGAAACAGAGAGAGGTTAATCTGTGGAGTGAGGTTCGGAAAAACGTTAGATCGCTGGGTGAGCAAGCCAAAATGTGAGGAGAGTTATGAGCTAGAGTGTACATTTGGATAAGGAGCCTTATGTTCAGTGTATATGATGGGGAGGGCATTTCAGCTTCCCTTGTCTAGCTAGGGAAATCCAACAAACCTATGACAGTTTGTGGGAGTTAAAGGTTTAGAATGGAATTGGGGTTCCAGAGATGCTGCCAAGTGCAGTCAGGATTGACACAGGAATTGCCTGTGGCTGAGCTTGCAAGTTGAAGGCTGTAGGCTGTCAGTAATTATAACAGAGCCAGGGTATCATGACTGTCTCAGAAATCAAGACTTGTCTTTTATAAAACCCAACATTTCCAGAAACCTAGAGAGTAGTGGAGAATATGGCTGATAGTACTTACTGAAATATTGACTTTTTTTTTAACTTTTTATTTAAAAAAATAAAAACATTGATAACAGTTATGGTATATTCCATTTTATGTGGCATTATATAACATCTAAATTTGTAATTTCTTTTCTTTTATTGTCAGGGTAATGTATAGAGGGATTACAGTTACATTTGTCAGGGAGTGGGTATTTCTTGCCCATTGAGACCTCTTCTCATGTTTTTGGTCCCCTTTCCCTCCTCCTATACCCTCCCAATCATCTTGTTTTCCTCCTTCTCTTCCCTATTTCAAATAAGCAAGTAAACATTTACACAACATACCAGGTAACAAAGTCAGATATAGTAACCACATGAGAGAACCATTAGGGGAAAAAAGAGAAAAGAAATAACCTA
Source organism: Megascapheus bottae (assembly GCA_024803745.1). NCBI lineage: Eukaryota > Metazoa > Chordata > Mammalia > Rodentia > Geomyidae > Megascapheus > Megascapheus bottae. The sequence goes on along the minus strand of JANJXV010000009.1, from coordinate 23,501,472 downwards.
GCACATTAAGAACAATGATCTCAAAGATCAACCTCTTTTTCTATATCCTAGAGTTCATTCCATTTAGTCTCATCCTTCTGTGCGTAGCTTTTGAGCTATTGTGATCCTCTGCTAGGATAGTCCTAGATGTGTACTAATTATTACAAATGAGGGAAACCATTGGGTCTATGTTCCTTTGGTTCTGGCTTACTTCACTTAATATGATTTTTTTCCAAGCCTTCCCATTTCCTTACGAATGGGGTGATGTCATTCTTTCTGATGACAGCATAGAATTCCATTGTGTATAAGTACCACATTGTCTTGATCGAATCACCTATCGAGGGGCATCTGGGTTGGTTCCATATCTAAGCTGTGGTAAATAATGCTGCAGTGAACATCTGTTGACCTTTGTTTCTAGACATTTGAGTAAATGCCCAGGAGTGGGATTGCTGGCTCATGGGGGAGCCTTTAAGTCTTTAGCCAGTCTTTGAATGGGATGGTTGTTTCTTTGAGGTTTGTTTTTTGGGAGATTCAATTTTTTTGAGCTGTAGGTATATTTTAGATATGAGGCCCTTGTAATTTCTTTTTCGATGATAAAATGAGTAGAGGGGTGATGATAAGGGTGATGATGTAAGAACATGATGAGATTAAACTGATTCTCATGGCATTTTACCTAAGATTTCTGCCTCAGTTATATCACTTTGGTCATAAAAGTTGAGAATATCTTATGTCATCTCTTCTGGTATTAAGGCTATAGCAAATTGACTGGCATTAGTCCAACTCACAGTTATTACTATAAACTGATTATTTTAGACAAAAAATTGTTTAAAATCTTTTTATGCCAGGCTTTGCATTCTTTGTTAAGAGATAAGTTCCTGGAGGTGGTGATAAGGGGTAGAGCCAGATTTCTGAATTTAATTTATTTATTCTTCTGAAAAGTGAAATATCCCTGTAAGTCCAACAACTCACATTGCTATTAAAATTATGTAGTATGAAAAACCTATTTCAGTAATCTAATTAAGTCAGAATTTTGTTTAGTAACTCTGGAGCAGAGTATATGCAATGGGAAATTCTTACTGTAGAATTGAAACAATACCTGTGAATTTCTCAAGTAAGGCTAGTCAGTTTGCGCATGTAGTTTAAAAGAGAATTAATTCTGACTATCCATTTCTTCTTTTTAGAGAATCCAGTTATGAGTAGAATGGTCCAGTTAAACATCAACTCTGTGGCTGAGGCTTATTCTGACACATGACAAATGTTTGTGATTTGAACATTTTTAAAGTAAAGGACTATCTCAAACAAAAAGGTCAATTTAACAGAAGGCAATATTTGCCAGCTTTTATTGTTTCATTCTTGGAAATCTTTTACATTTGCACCAATCTGGTCATTTCTGTGGCTTTAGTAGTTGGCAGAATGATGGATAATTACCTACTATAGACATGAAGAAACAGACTCAGGAAATGAATGTGCCCAAAATCCAGCTGTGGCAGTGGCAGGAAGAGAGTGTCCTTGTTTTTTCTGTGAGGAGATGGGAATGAGCCTGCTGTTCACGTCTGCTATCCAGGACTGGGGCTTTCATACCATCTTAACTCCAGGCTCTGGTCAGATTGATTTGATAACAATTTGATAAGGTACAAGATCTTCCTGTGATTAAAGTGAGAGAACTCTGATATGATTCTGGGCCTACTACACAACAGATAAAGGTTCTCAAAAGGCTGTTTCCAGTCAGAATTCCCCAGCTGGTGCTTAGCACTTAGCTCTGTGTGTTTATTATGTTGCTCACACTCAGAATGGCCCTTTGGGCAGGTTGAGACATTCTAGTATTTCTGGAAAAAGTTGTGTGCATGTGCTCACACACATATGAGACCTGAACTGAAAACTGTCCTCTTGTCTTTTACTGTTTGTGACAAAAGCAAAGTACTTTGCTAGTGGTAAAAACTGAAGAGGAGAGAAAGAAGAAGCAAAAAGAAAGTGTGGTGGTTAGAGATGAGTACTTTTATGTTTCCAGGAAGGTTTCTTAGGTTGCTGAACAAAGAAACACATTGACACTGGAAAATATTGGAATTTTTTGGTTTTCTTGTTTTTGTTTTGTTTTTGCCAGTCCTGGGGCTTGAATTCAGGGCCTGAACACTGTCCTTGGGCCTTCTCAGACTGGAGCTCTATCACTAGATCCACAGAACCATTTCTATGTATGTGGTACCAAGGAATTGAACCAGGTCTTCATGCATGCTAGGCAAGCACTCTTTCATTAGGCCAAACACCTGGCCCATATATATATGTATATATATATATATATATATATATATTTTTTTTTTTTTGCCAGTCCTAGGCTTGAGCTCAGGGCCTGAGCACTGTCTTTGGACTTTCTCAAGGCTAGAGCTCTACCACTTGAACCTCAGCACCACTTCTGGCTTGTTTTCTATGTATGTGGTACTGAAGAATTGAACCCGGGTCTTTGTGTATGCTAGGCAAGCACTCTACCACTAGTCCAAACTCCCAGCCCCCCTCTTGTACTTTTTTTTTTTTTTTTTAGAATTTATTAACATTGATTTTTATATCATATTTTAAATGACAAGTTTAACATACAAGTGTTCAAGGAGGGAATCTCTATTTACAATCACTAGGACTTAGTATTTAGAACTTAATCACAATTAGGCTAAGGGTTTGTATGTCGTAGAAGCATATTAATTTATGAAATAAAACATTATGTCTATGGAGTCATAGGTTTTTATGTCTATATAGTTATGTTTATATCTACCACTAGGCCAAACTCCCAGCCCCCCTCTTGTATTTTTTAAGTAGTCAATAAATATACATTTTAAGCTATAAGAAAGTAAGTATTGACTTTACGATATTTTTAGTTTTAATACGAAAGGATAAAATGATAGCATATTTACCCAGCAGTATTATGCTCTGGTATGCATGTTCTATCTGATCTCTCAACATAACTTTGTCAATCTCACTATCATTGCTCTAGTATGGATGAGGCAATAGAACCTTAATTTTGATGGGACTTGGCCTTAAGTATACATTCTCTGTGAAATAAGCGCTGCAAATTTTCCTATGGCGTAAGAGAGAAAAGAATGTCTGGAGCACTGAAGTTAGTGATATTTTAAGAAAACCGCAGACGGAAGAGAGAGGAATTGGCCAGGCAATAGGAAGAGCATGGAGTATGTGGATTTTCCAAGGTAGGTTGTTAACTTGTTCTCCTATCATTGTTCCCTGGGGAAACAGTATCCATTGGCCCTTTCTCCATTTCTACCACAAATAATAGTTTCGTGTCTGATAATGGGTAGGTATTCAACAAGCATTTGCACAAGCAATGAATCTGAAGCTCTTTAAAGGAGTTTTCTTGTGCTAAGATGCCACACTGTCTAGACTGCAGCTCAGTAACAAGAGATCTTTGCCATCAAATATAGGCATTCCAGGAAGGCTTGCCAGTGATTTTAATGCAGTTCACAAACAAGCAGGAAAACTTACCCAGGGTTTTTAGGTCATATCATTGTGTAGTCTGTCAAACAGTTTCTGGTATGTTTTGCTTTCTGACTTTCCAAATTCACTTTAATTAATTTGTGCCACATTGCCTGCTTTCCTTTCTTTCTTTTCCTCCTAAAAAGTATTTTAAAAAACCCAAAATACAAAAAGCAAAACCACTTTGGGCTTGTGCTAGAAAGAGAATTGATTGTCCTGGAGTAGGCAAAGGGAGTCTTCATTGTACACTAATGTATAGAACTTTTTTTTTTTTTTGGTACAGAAATAGCTAATGAATACCCAGAGCATTCTGTTGTTTGCAGTATAAATGTGGTTTCATTTTTGTTCAACTCTAGTTAGATTCCTAAGTGTCTGAGAAGTACAAAACTCACTCATTAGATTCATTTAAAACTTTTTCAAGAAAGAAAGTCCTGAGAGGATAGAAACTTTATGTAATTCAGTATGTCATGTTAAGGTATTTGACAATGTTTCGTTTACTTGGGGCCAAAGACCACAGATCTACCCTGATTGCTAATTATTCAGATTGTAAATAGCTTAGAATAAGACAAAAGAAACACGAAGGAACAAAAGGCCCGGGATAATGAAAAGGATATTGTGAAGGAAAAGGCCGGGCAGAATTGTGAAGCAGGTCACCTCCTGTGCCTGAATTTTAATTGTACCTTTGTATTTAATAATAAAAATGATTACGTGTTCACTGCTAACAGGTGTCCCTTCTTGAGAAATAGCGTATGGGTAAGTGACAGCAAATCACTGTAATTCATAAACTTGGAACACTGTGCTTCTTCTGTTTGGGATTTCACCAGTCTCTTTAGAAGATGTTTACTTTTAAAACGTTCTTAAGCCTAGGAGGATTTTTAAAAATCTTAGTTTCTGATAACTGGAGGTGAATACATACACACATTCACAATTATATAGATAATATGTACATACATATGCATCCATACGCACATACATATACGTGAAAGAATAAAAGTACTTTGCAGGCACATCTTGACACATCGGAGGTGGACAAATACTGTAGTCATATTGCTGGTACTTGTTTTTTTTTTAATGTAAGTTTTGCATGCAATTTCAAAAATGAATGGACATGTAAGATTAATGGAGATTTGCTCTGAATGCTTTGGCTGTATTATTCATCCCCTGCCGTGATAGTCTGTGTGTGGCTCTTGTGTGGGGTTTGCTGTGTGATCCTCTGCTGAAGTAGAACCGTTAAACTGTAGTCTGAAGTAGTTTCCTGACTGTAGGCTAATCGATGATTAGCATAGCTGAGATGACTAGGATGATCTCTCATCTTTGTCAGATCAGCTAACCCAGGAAATATCTGTTTCCTGGAACTAGAAGAGGTCAGGAGCACAAGCAGAAGCACATAGTATGCCTCTGAGGCTCTGTTTTGACCACATTTACTCATATTCCATCGATCAATCCACTATCCATGGTGGAATCCAGACCTAAGTGGAGACCTGATGACAAAGGATATGGTTCCAAAAAGGGGAAAAGAATTGAAGGAATACTTAGATTATATGGTCCATAAGCTTAACCAAACGAAAATGTAATTATAATTTTAGGCTCAAGGAAAGAAAATGATTTCTGATTTTTCTTCTCATTTCCATCACAAAGCACTTGTCTTTTTGTGGTTATGAATATCCTCTCTCTTTTAGACATAGTGAGATATAGTCAGAGAAACAAGAAATGGGGTAAATACAGAAAGGAATAGATAACTACTACAGATTAGCTATTACATGCGTGGTAAAATTTCAAGGGTTCCTGGTAAATCTTTTGAATAGAACACTGAAGCTGAAAGAAGTATTGCTCTTCCACCACCACCTTTCCCTAGCTCAGTTAGTGACACACTCAGACATTGCAGTTGAGTTATTCCAAACCCAGAACCACTCTGCCCTGTTTCTTGTAAGGTCTATTCTTTCTACTTTGCTTCTGGTGCTCCCTGAACCTCACAGTCCTAACAAAATAAGTGCTTTTATAAATGATTTCCTTTTGGAAATGACATGCAATCCCTGAGCTTTCCTTTCTTAAGCCTACTCATCACTGGCACCTAAAACAGCTCAATAATCCTCTGACACACCTATTTTGTTCTGCTTCTACCAGAAAGGGAAATTTTAAATGTAATGGTTATATTAAATTAGCCAGAGCTTCATAGATTCACCTTTGAATTACCTGTGCCAATCTGCAGAGGGGAAGCTGCCAGAGGTCACTGTGACACTCTTACCTGAGACAATTCTTACCTAAAGCATTCTTTGTGGAGCTTGTTAGAAATGGAGTTAAAGCTTTAGGGAGGAACTCTTTTTTTCACAAGCATCTCCCCTTGGAGACCTAGTCTAAGTGATTGTACAAGACTCAGGTCAGGGAAGAAGGAGTTAGAAGTAAAGTGCAAAGTGGCAATTTGTATTTTGTGATCAATTATCACTCTAACAATTAGATGTTCTATATGTGTGGAGAGAGAGAAAGAGAGAGAGAGAGAGAGAGAGAGAGAGAGAGAGAGAGAGAGAGAGAGAGAGAGAGAGAGAGAGAGAGAGAGATTCTGTGGGGATAATGGCTCACTTTTGTTTGGTCGTGGGGCCTGAACTCTGGATCTGGCATTGTCTTTGAGCTCGCCACTTCTGGTTTTCTGGTGGTTAATTGGATATGAGTCTCATGGACTTTATTGTGTGGGCTGACTTTGAACCATGATCCTCAGATCTTAGCATCCTGAGTAGCTAGGATTATAGGTGTGAGTCACTGTGCCCAGCCTCACATTTGTAATTCTAGCTACTCAAGAGGCTTGAGATCTGAAAATCATCAAAATTTGAAGACTGATAAGGCAGAAATATCCACAAGACACTTATCTTCATTTAACCACCAAAAAGTCAGAAGTAGAACTGTAGCTATTGACGAGTTTTGAGCAATAAAGCTAAGGTACAGCACTCAAGTTCACACCATGTTCCAGCACTCTCCTCCCTCTCTCTGTCTCTGTCTCTGTCTCTGTCTCTGTCTCTCTCTCACACACACACACACACACACACACACGTATATTTCATTAAAAGGAACATTGTATGTACAGTTTCATAGCATCATGTGGTTTGGTTCTTCATTTTCCTACAGGACTGGCTAATGTATTACCTGTTGTTTCTTTTTTTTTTAATTACTTATTCTTCATGGTCTTTACACATTCAGTGATTCCTTCAGCCATTTGCATACTATCTCCATTGCCATAAAAAGCAATATTGCTTTGTCTCCAAAATATTTATATATAAAATTTATCTTTTATATGAAAATACCCTAAAATAAGCATGGGTTTGCACATTTGACTTAAAATACCCCTGACTCTTCTTTGTACAAGGCCATTTAGGGTGAAGACAAAATAAGCACTACTACTTAACCCTTATTCTTTTTAGTGGATGGATTTCATGCTTTGTTTTTCTAAATAAGAGAAAACAGTTATAGTTCCACTTCTTATGTGCTTCCTCTCCTCAGAGCTGTAAGCTCAGTATGTGCACATATGTAAGATTTCAAGTGCAAACTCGAACAGAGCAGGAAACAGATTTTCCCAGTTACCGTCTGGGTCCTTGTGTGAGTGCCAAGGTAAAGCTATTCGCTGATCAGTGAAACACAAGCTAATGCTGCTGGGCTATAAGGAAACAGATTTGAAAAATCTCAACTTCAACAGCAGATCAATTGGGTAGAGATTTAGGATGATTGTATCACATTTCAATGACATGCCGTGTTGTCAGAAACTTTCCTCTCCAGAAAAAAAAAAATTACAGGAGACATAGAGATACCTTTCAAAATGTCAGGCATGGGAATTGTGGAGATGTACTTAGGAATATACACCAGGAACTGTGCACTGCAGGCATCTGGATATCACAGGGTAAAGTTTAATGCGAGTAGAAGAGGAGCAGGAGATTTGAGCTGTATTCTAAACTGGCAAATGGATAGAGGTGAAATGGGGCAAGTGTGACGACCTCTTGGCCTCAGGGACGAGTTACTTGGTCCTCATATTTTTGTTTTGTTTTGTTTCTGTTTCTTGTCAATAGTGGGGCTTGAACTCGGAGTCTAGGCCCTTTCTCTGAGCTTCTTTATGCTGAAGGTTAGTGCTCTACCATTTGAGGCAAGGTGCCATTTTCTGGTGGCTTTTGAGAAGTTAGAGATAAGAGTCACACAGACTTTCTTCCCGGACTGACTTCAACCTGTGATCCTCAGATTTTGACTCCTGAGTAGCTAGGATGACAGGCGTGAGCCATCAGTGCCTGCTTGGTCCTCATATTTTAAGAGCTGTGTAATTATATATTCTTCTGCAGAGCAAGGGATCCAGCTGAAGGATCATTAAGAACAATTTCTCCAGATCTGTTCCCACTACTCTGCTTTCATAGAAGGGCTGGTTTGGAGTAACGTTCAAATTTTATACACTTCTGGGATTTTTTTTTACCAATGTCTAACCAATGGTGATTGAGATTTCTTTAGGAAAGAAACACAGTATTTCAGAGGCGACACTTTAATTGCTTCTTTATTTAATATACTGAACAGACTATGTCAGTACTCACTGAGTACTTTTTTTCTGCCTGTTGCTAATGGGAGGAGAAAAATAAAAACAAGTATGAACAAGTTAGCCCTCATGAGAGTAATTGCAGAGGGAGGGTAACTTACAGTGGGACAATAAATTCCAGTAAGCCCCTTTACATTCCCTCCACAGTTCACACTCATAACAGATGTAGTGTTTTTGTAACTAGATGAATGCATGGGTGAATTTAGCATCAGCAAGACTATAAAGAGGTGTATCTAAGACAGAATGCTGACTTAAGAGATGGAGTGCACAATTTTGCTTTAGAGAAGTCAAGATGCAGACTGGGAAAGACTTTTCAGGGAACAATTGGTGCAGATTGTGACAGATGAGTAATATTTTTCGAGAGCCTCCAGATTGGTATCCAGTAAGAAGAATAAGAATAAACCAGTCCCCAAACGAAGAAGGTATAACATGATTTGAACATTCAGAGAGCTACAAATTATTTGGCATAATAATGGGAGTAGAATTGTGGCACAGTATCACTCTGAAGGGTTTCTGCCAGCAAGTGATATTTCTGACTCAAGCCAGAACAGGTGTACTGCTGGCTCCTGGGGTAAATATGGGTAAATAGGAACCAGCAGAAGGAGTCTGTGCCTCATATCTTTCAGGGAGGGTGACCTTCTTTTCCTTAAATAGAATTGGGATTTAGAAACGAATCAGGGATCCATTCTTTCGGATGGAAGCAATACAGCTTCATATGCCAGTATCCTTCAAAGTAGGCTATGTATATCTCTATATTGTTTCTGTAATTAGAATGTACTAAAGGAAAGTTTAATATTATTGAAACTTGCATTGGGTCACAGGATTGTGTGATAGGTATGTCACTTTGCAAAAGAATCTGTCATTTAGTAAATATTCCTTGAAGCAGTGATTATATTGGATTTAAAATGTTTTGTTTTGTTTTAAAATATGACTTTCCAGAGTTGTGTTGAATCTCTCCTCCTTCCTTCCTTCCTTCCTTCCTTCCTTCCTTCCTTCCTTCCTTCCTTCCTTCCTTCCTTCCTTCCTTCCCTCCCTCCCTCCCTCCCTCCCTCCCTCCCTCCCTCCCTCTTTCTCCCTTCCTCTCTTCCTGTCTTCCTCTCCCTTTCCCCCCCCTCTGTCTCTCTCTCTCTCTCTCTCTCTCTCTCTCTCTCTCTCTCTCTCTCTCTCTCTCTCTCTCTCTCTCTCTCTCTCTCTCTCCTCCCTCCCTCCCTCCCTCCCCCCCCTCTCTCTTCCTGTGGCTTGAGTGTTGTTCTGAAGTTCTTTTGCTCAAGGCCATTCCTTTACCACTTGAGTTACTACTTCCGGTTTTCTGGATTTAATTTGTGATGAGTTATATAGCCTTTCTTGTCAGGGTTGGCTTTGAACTATGAATCTCCAGTGCCTGGGTGTATCCCATCTTTTAAATCAACACATCTGAATGAATGAGTTTCCCTAGCTTATGTAATGATTGAACTTCTTGTGCTACCAAATGTTTGCCTCTGCTGGTGAATGTGTAATACATGTAACCTACCAGATGTATTGGGTAGATGGCTACTGTGGAATGTTCTCCTATAATGAAATTTTTATTTTTGCAGATTCTGTGTATTTAACATTATAGAATGAATTCTGGTTTGAAATAAGAGCCCTCCATTAATAAAGGTTGAGTCCTTTCAACTTCTATTGTATCAACTGATTATTTTAAGCACTTTTAAGAATTTGCTGAGTTGAAACTGATAGAAGTAATTATAAATCCTTTCTTCTAGCTCTCACCTTATCAGCTACTGTTGTAATTGTTGCTTTGGCTATATTAAATCCAGTATAATATAGTTTTCATTAATAAAATAATTCTAAAAGTTATAAAATATTGAATATTGAGGTTTAATATATACATTTCCCACTTGGTAGTGCATATAATCTTGGGCAGAGTTTCTTGGCTGATAGAATTAGTTCAGCAGTTTTAGAAAATGTTTGTGGGGAGGGGTGGCAGGACCTTCAGCCATCGATTCTTTCTTTATAACTTTGCCCTTTTAGCTGGAACAGATTACTTGTGTAGTCCTTCTTGCTCTGCACAGACTGAATCTCAAGGAAGAAACTTTACATAAACCATTTATACTAAATGTTTGGTATGCTAGCAACATAAATCAACAACAATATCCATTACAAATTCATCCCTTTATCAGTATTATCTTGATAGAACCGATCCCAGTGTGTGGGAATCTGAATTCTGCTTCAATACTTCGAGCCCTGGATAATTAATTATTCAGGGCACAGAGAACCTGGCCCCTGCAATGTCGAGTAATTCTTCCTGGTCAGCGTTAACTCCACTGGCAATAATAAATAGAAAAAGTCTCCAGTGATGCCAGTATTTTAAAGTGATTAATCATTTTCCCCCTTCTCTCCTCCTCCTTAGTTTTCTTTAACTAGGATTTTTCAGCAATAAATCTTTAACAGTACAGGTAGGAATTGTTCTGTAATTAAATTTTGCCCTGCTTAATTTCTTACCTTTAACGTGCAATTAAAAAAATGTTACATTTGAAGAAGCCCTGATCAAAATTCAAACCCAGGGAAAAAAAATCCTTTTATGGATTGCTGAGAGAGTCTCTCTGGAAGATTGGGCTCTTGGTTTTGAATATTAGATTGAGCACATACTCTTGAAAATTGTTCGTCAACACCAGTTGGGGTGTCAAATATTCTGAAGTTTTGAATGGCTTCACTTTCATGCTTATGGTTTTTCTTTATTAGGAAAAACTTGACATATACATATGTTCCCACATGGAGAGAATAATTAATTTCTGCTTTAACTTCCAGATAATTATGTTAGCTCTGTGTTTGAAAGGGATATATTATTTTGCCGTTATTTTTCTAGTGCACCACATGCCCTTGCAGCTGTGGCAGGTAAACAAATGCCTGAATGAAAATGACCCATGTATGTGCAAATCATGCCCTGTAGAGCTGCACAGCCATCACAGATATTCTGGGTGACAGGGACAGATGTGACATATCTGTTGTGACACTCCTCCGTACCACCAGACTGTGGCTGGAGGTGACTCCTGTCCTTCTTTGGTGCTTCTCCCCACTGCAGGACAGCACAACGATGCACGGATGAACCTGGCCATTGCCCTCACAGCTGCCAGGTATGGGGCTGCCACAGCCAATTACATGGAGGTCGTGCGCTTGCTCAAGAAGACAGACCCCCTAACGGGCAAGGAGCGTGTGAGCGGAGCCCGGTGCAAAGATGTCCTCACAGGTATGCTTGTGTCTGGGGTGAGGTGGGTGGGGGTGGGTGAGTGTTGTCTTTTGAAGAACTTTGCCTTGCTGAATAACCATTTTTCTGTCACCTTTCTTTCATAAAATCCAGACCTTCAGGGTCATATTAATTATATTCCTTATTGTCATCAATGACTGGTTTTAACAGGAAAATTGTCCCTGTGAGACTTGGCAATTTCCCCCCTTTGTGTGTTATAATAATAATAATAATAATAATAATAAATTTGCTCACAAACCCTCCACTGCTATGAGTACATTCCATTTCCACTGCAAAAACATAAGATTTATATAAATAAATGCAACAAATTTCAAAGTATTATTTAGGTGACATCAGCAGTGCATTTACACATCCTTAAAGTCAATCACCTTTAACTTGGGTGAGATTTTCATTCTTAAACTACTCTTGTGGCCAGGCAGGCAGTTGCAAAATCATGTTGTTTTAGACATGCCTCCAGTTCTGCCTTGGGAATTAATTTTCCCAGCAGTGCTGTTTCTTTATTCACCCAGTTTATGTTTGGGGCCTCGATCATGGGAACTTTATAAATAGACTGAGAATTATAGTGAAGAAGTGGCATGTTCCCTCCTCCCTTTTAATTTGGACTCCGTTCTAGTAAACTTATATAGGAGTGAGCCTTTTGTTTGGCTCCTAATAACTCTAACTGCTGTTGTCACTTAGTGTGGTATACCAAACACATCACCCTAGGTTAAGTTAATGGATATATTAGGGAAATACAGACTCAGTGAGCTCAGAGAAATAAATAGGGAAATGTAATGGATGCTGATTTCTTTCACAGGGCAAGAATTCGATGTGAGAGCCAAATGTGTTATCAATGCTACAGGGCCCTTCACAGACTCTGTACGCAAAATGGATGATAAGGACTCCCCAGTTATCTGTCAGGCGAGTGCTGGTGTCCACATTGTCATGCCTGGCTACTACAGGTAACTAGTTTTCACCTTGGCCAACATCACTTGAGAAAGTGAAGCAAGTAATTGTGTATGTACACATTGCTTCCAGCCCAGTGTGTCTGTCAAATAAGTTCTGTAAGTTACTGTGCAACATGAGAACAAATAAGCCAAGGAAGTCTTTCAAAACAAGATATAATCCAGGACTGGAAGTTTTTTGTTTTTGTTTTTTTGCCAGTCCTGGGGCTTGAACTCAGAGCCTAAGCACTGTCCTTGAGTTTTCTCAAGGCTAGAGCTCTACCACTTGAACCACAGCACCACTTCCAGCTTTTTTTTCTGTGTATGTGGTACCGAGGAATTGAACCTGGGTCTTCCTGTTTTCCTGCATGCTAGGAAGCACTCTACCACCAGGCCAAATTCCTGACCTCAAGGACGGGAAGTTTATTTATTTATTAATTTATTTATTTTTTAAAGCACGTATAGCAGTTTTGATCCTAAGGTTCCATGAATTGGGGCCTCATTTTTTAAATTGTTCAGTGTATCACATTGAAAGACTGAAGTATTAGCATTTTAAATTTTCCTCCTCCCCCTCCTCATTAGTCATGGGGTTTCAACTCTGGGCCTGGATGTTATTTCTGAGATCTTCAGCTCAAAGCTAGTACACATCACGTTAACTCACATCTCCACTTCCATTTTGGGGGTGCTTAATTGAAGATAAGAATCTCCATCCTCAGGTCTCAGCCTCTGAGTAGCAAGGAACCACCGGCACCCAGATTACATTATTTTTTCCCATATATTTTTTATTGCAATTAATAGAAGGGTTACATGATATTTGCCAGATAGAAGGTGCATTAATTCCCATACATTGGTACCCTTTCACATGTCTTGGTCCCAATTTCCCTCCCCCCCACTCCCTCCCCTCATCTTGTTTTCCCCCGTTCCCTATTCAATTTCAAATAACCAAATATAAATATATCCGATATATCAGGTAACAAAGTGAGATAGTGTAACAATATGAGATAACCAAGGGACAGTGAAAGTGATGAGAGATAACATAGTACCTTAAGAACAACAATCATTCATTATATGGCTTATGTTTACATCATATTTTAAATGACAAGTTTAATAAACAAGTGTCCAATGAGGGAATCTCTAATTACAATCTCTGGGACTTAGTATCTAGAACTTAATAAAAATTAGGCTAAGGGTTTGTATGTCATAGAAACATATCAATTTATGAAATAAAACATTATGTCTATAGACATTTTTGAATAAAACATTATACATTATTTTATTATTATTAATAATATCATGTATCATTATTAATAATGATAAATAATGTTATTTATCATTATTAATAAAACATTATAGACATTATTTTTTAAATAAAACTTTAATGGAAAATGTGAGCCATTCTAGGATTCTTAGTTTATAACTTTATACCAAATATGTACGTTTAAACATCAGGTTGGCAAAGTGGGAAGGAGGCATAGGGATGGGTGGAGATAAGATGAAAATAGTAATCAAAAACCATTTCTGCTGGAGGATGGGTAAAAACCATTCTTGTGTATATCTGTAAGTTTTAATAAACACATTTATCTATTTTTGCCAAATAATTAAAAAGTAATCTTCCTAATAAACATTTAAATGAGCCTGTGGGAAATTCCATATAACCAAACCAAGTACATAATGTATATACTGCTATATTTTCCACATGTGGTTAAGGTAATGGAAAAGTAGAAATTCTACATGAAATAATGACTTTTGTGTAGAAATATTAATTTGGCCAGCCTTGGCAGACAATTCTGAGAAATTAACCAGCAAAAAGCTGGAATTAGAGTTGGGCACTGTGGCTCATGCCTGCAATCCTAGCTACTCAGGAGGCTGAGATCTGAGGATTTAAAACCAGCCTGGCCACTAAAGTCTATGAGACTCTTACCTCCAATTAACCACTAGAAAACCAGAAGTGGCACTGAGGCTCAAGGGGTATGGTGGTAGTCTTGAGTTGAAGAGCTCAGGGACAATGCCCAGGCCCAGAGTTCAAGTACCATGACTTAAAAAAAAAAAAGAAAGAAAGAAAAAAGAAAAAGAAAAGATGGAAGTAGAGATATGTCTTATGTGACAAAATGCCAGATGTGAGTGAAAAAGCAAACTGTGATTTCGAGGCCTTGGGTTTAAGACCCACTTCCAACATAAAGAAGAAAGAAAGAAGGAAGAAAGGAAGGAAGAATGAAAATTGGGAGTGAGAGAGAGAGAAAGGAGGAAAGAAAGAAAGGAGAAAGAGGAAGAAAAGAAGGAAGAGAGTGAGGGAAGAAAGAGAAAGAAAAAAAGAAAGGAAGGAAGATAGGTTAGTACCTATCTTATTTCCTCATCTTAGAAGAATACATATAACTATAAATAGCTTTATTGTTCAAGGAAGATAATTAGGACTAGAAATTATATATATATATTTCCTTTAAATCCTAATATATACATTATATGTAATATATATTATACATGTACATTAGGATTTAAAGGAAGTATTTCTTTTTTTCTGGGTACACATTCACCATTATTAACTTGCATATAGAAGGTCTGAATGCTTCTTTATTATTACTATTATACTTAAGTGGTTGTGCCAAAGTGGTTTCTACTGAGCATATTATTTTGTGAATTTAGGGTGTTTCGATCAATATTCTCCTTTTCATCATTTGCCAACTCCACCTGTCTCTTCATTTTACATTGTTCCATTTCACCTGTACATTAAATATTATGAAATATTTGTATACATTTTCTATATAAAGAAAAAAATGAAATATCTTAAATAGGTTATCTTCAGATAGCATGAGAATAGATGAAGTTATTATTGTCTACATTTTCATAATTTTTCCATAAAGGAATGATAGAGCCTTTGAATATTTGTTAAATCATCTGGAGTGTTATCCCACTATCTTATTTGATGATAGCACAGATGTAATTATTATACACATGCAAACATATATATCATGCCATTATGTATTTTAAAACTTTTCATTTTGAGACTGAATGTCACTGTAATCCAGGCTGGCCTCAGACTGTTTACATAATCCAGTTTCCCAGAGCTTACAATTCTTTAGCCTCCCACATGTTGAGATTCAATGTGTTTTCACATTTAGAGCATCTTAGGTTTTCTTCAGTATTATCCTTTAATATCATTATCTATTAATTAATATTAATCTATTAATATCATTGTCTATAGGCCTTAGCTTAATTCTGTCACAAAATGACTAAATGCTCCTGGGAAAAATTATTTCAGTTTATAAATTTAGTTTTCCTATCATCAAAGTGGGAAATACTATTGGTATACTGTATATACAGTTATTTGTTTATTTGACTTAAGGCAGGAAAGGGGGAAAACAAGATGACCAGGAGGGATGGGGGAGGGAAAGGGGGACAAAGGGGTATTTATGTGTGAGAAGTAATGTACCCACTACCTGATAAATGTAACTGTAACCCCTCTATACATTTTCCCAACAATAAAATACAATTAAAAACTGGGAAATACTCTGCTTTCTTCTACTGCAGAGACAAGGAAACACTAAAGCACAAGATTAAGGTAGTACCTTGACATAGCACTTTTTTTTCATCATCTACATTCTAGCAATTGTGTGACCTTGGATAAGCTCTTTCTTTCAGATGCCAATTCCTTATCTTATTTAGTAACTAACTTGAGTAACTTGACAGTGATCTTTTCTTTACTGTTAAAAATCTTTTGTTGACTTCTATATTCTCAGCTCTTGGTACAGAATTTTATGGAAGAGTCAATAAATTTTGTCTCCTTTAGTGCTGAGGATTGCTAAACAAGACCTTAGACTGTCACCCAAAAGCCCATGTGTTTAAATCTTGGTTATTTTTTGTGCCCTTGCTGGGGCTTGAACTAAGGCTTGGCTACTGTCCTCTGGCCTTTAGCTTTTTTGAATAAGGGTGGTACTCTATCACTTGAACTACAGTTCTACTTCTGGCCTTTTGGTGGTTAATTGGAGATTTAAGAGTCTCATAGACAATCCTGCCTAGGATAGCTTTGAACCACAATACTCATATCTAAGCCTTCGGAGTAGCTACAATTAGAATTGTGAGCCATGCACACCAATCCTCTTGGTCTTTTTATTTGGTAGTGGTGGAATTTTAAAAGAGATGGGGCTTAGTTGCAGTGTTGATTATGGAGTGGCCTGTCTTTAAAGGAGATTGTGAAGCTTAATGATTCTTGCTGGCTTTTGTCTTGATATTACTTGTGTAAGTTTGTTCTGCTGCTAGTTTTTTCCATACTGCTTCAATCCTTACAGTGAGATAAACTAATCATAAGTGGGAACCTCCAAGATTTCGGGCCAAAATAATCACTTTCTTTGTATGAGTTGAATAACTCAGCTATTTTCTTTTATTCTCTTTCTTCCTTTTAATAGCAAAGAAATCTAGCTGAGTAACACATTTACAAGGGATTTTTTAAAATATAGAAATATCAGAATATGAAATCAAAATGTAACTCTTCATCTCAATGCCCAGATAACCCCTGTTATCAACAATGAGTAACTAAATAACAAAAATAGCTAAGTAAATGATCACAGATTTCAGACACTTTGAAGAAAATGACAGCAAAATCTTCCTCCTCTCTCCAACCCTTACCCCAGCTGTTTTCTATCAGAAGCCTTGCCTTGTTATTTTTTCTATAAAAGTTTTGTTTCTATTTATATAAATGTATATCCTTTTAAAAAAATTACATGAGAGCTAGGCACGGTGGCTTACATCTGCAATCCACGGCTGAGATCTGAGGGTTCAAAACTAGCCTGGACACAAAAGACTGTGAGAATCCTATCTCCAGTTAATCACTAGAAAATGGGAAGTGGGCTGTGGTTCCATGAGTAGTGCAGTAGCCTTGCGCTGAAGAGCTCAGGGAAAATGCCCAGGCTCAGGGGTAAGGTGGTAGCCTTGAGCTGAAGAGCTCAAGGCCAGCGCCCAGGCCCAGAGTTCAAGCCCCATGACCCACTGCCCCCCCCCCCCCAAAAAAAAGAAAAGAAAAAAATTACACGAGGGTGGCTAGTGTGGCCTACAGGTAGAGTGTTTGCCTAGCATGCATGAAGCCCTGGATTCAAGTCCCTGGTACCATATAAACCAAAAAAAGCCATAAGTGGTGCTATGGCTCAAGTGGTAGAGCACTAGCTTTGAAAAAATTCAAGGGCACTGGCCAGGCCCTGAGTTCAAGCCCCAGGACTGGCCAAAAACCCTCCAAAAAACAAAAAGAAAAAGAATCACATGAAAGTGGTCATGCTTTGTATCTTGCATGCTTTGTATACCTTATAATAGGGAGGTTTTTGATAAAACTATATAGATAGCTCTCATAGGTAGACAAAATCTTTTCAAAGCACAAATGCCATTTTATTTATTATTATTGTTGTTGTTGTTGTTGTTGTTGTTGTTGTTGTTATTTGCCAGTCCCGGGGACTGAATTCAATGCCTGAGCACTGTCCTTGGGTGTTCCTCAAAGCTAGTGCTCTACCACTTAAGCCACAGCACCACTTCTGGCTTTTCTATGCATGTAGTACTGAGGAATCAAATCTGGATCTTTGTGCATGCTAGGCAGGCATTCTACCACTAGGCCAAACTCCCAGCCCACAAAATGCCCTTTTTAAATCCTAAGTGTTCAGCCTTTGATTAAGACCTCCATCTAATTTATGAAAGTTGTTAGGTGGGTAGGTCTGCTTTAATCTGAGATGCAGAAAACAATCTCATTCTACCTTTAGAAAAGTTACTGTCTGTTTTATTAGCACTGCAGACTACAAGAGCTGTAATCTTGTTGGAAATCCTAGAAGAGTGGTCAGTAACCTGGCCTTCAGGCTATATGCAGGTGAGTTGCTTGCTTGACTATGGACTGATGGCTGGAGGAAGACCCTTTAAGCACTGTCCTTGAGGCTACCATACCTTTGACCTCCCATAAGAATGGTCTTCCTTTCCCTAGCAAGATATTCCCCTTGCCTGAATTTAAGGACGTAAGACTATAGAGACTGTCTCATCACATCAGTCCATGACACTTAGCAATTGTAACTTAATGTCTTTAATGAAGTATTTAGGAATGAGACTGAGTTGCTTGGGACTTTGGGGGATGTCCTACACCTGGCAATACATTTCCATCCCATGCTGATTTGTTTGTAGCACAGTGAGTTGAGTAGCTGTGAAGAGCAGAGACTCGTTGGGCCATTTTCAGAAATATTTATTATAAATATAATTAATATAAATATAAATATAAATTTATTATACCTCTGACTCAAAGTCTGCATGCAGTGTTATCCTAAGTCATGCTAACACTTACTGGGAGGATAAGGAGGCAGGAGGAATTTTTTTTAATGTCGGGAAACCCAAAATACAGAAATCAGTTCTGCAAATCTTTTAGTTGACACCATGAACCAATCTGGAACTCACATTAGAGTTGCAGCTAGATGCTCTTGAAAAAGCAAAGCTCATACATGCTGTAATGAAATAAATGTGGATAACATCTTTTCTATCCAATTGATGCTTTTTCCTTGTGACAGAGGATCAGGCTTCTCTTTTTTTTCTTTTTAAATAATATGTGTGTGTACTGTTATCTCTAACTTTGATTGCTAAATAGTTTACCAATAATTGATTTCCATTTAACTAAGGGAATTTCTGGAAAGCAATGGTCTACTGGGTGGAACAAATGTTCACTACCTTTAATTCTAGACATGTGCATGAATTAGCACTGGCTATTCTTCCTGTTACATGAATCATACAGATTGCAGAGAGACCTGTACCATTGTGCATAGTGCTGTCTCCATAGCTCTTACCCGTGAACAAACATCACTCTTACCTTGCATAATTATTCTTTCCAAAGGAAACAAATATTTCTCTAAAGGAGAGTAGGAATTAGGTAATTGAGAACTCATGAAGGATTCTTAAATTTTTATACTGTTCATTCATAGCATTGTCTTCCCTCTGTGCCTGTTAAACTTTATGTGTGTCACATATGTCTTCACTTAAGCTGCTGGGTCTCTACAGGCTCCAGTTGCATGTGTGATGGCTATTGTCCCCTTCACCCTGTAAATGGCTTTTATTGCGGTGAAAGTTTTTTTTAAAGGATTCAGTAGTGGCGTTTTTGTAACTGCATTTCCTACTTAAGTTGCTGAATAGTATAATTTTATATTTAAGTTCAATAAAGATTTATTATTTGAGGCCTGTTCTACCTGGTTCATGAGATTATGGTGGACAGGAAACAAATCAACATATAATTTGTGTCTTAAATATTTGAATTTGGAATTTATTCCATTCTTGCTTCCTTCCCTTCCCTTCCATTCCTTTTCATCTTTTCTTTCCTTCTTTTCTTCCTTTCTCCCTCCCCTTCTATCATCCTTCCCTTCCTTCCTTCCTTCCTTCCTGCCTGCCTGCCTGCCTGCCTGCCTCCCCTCCCCCTCTCTCCCAGCTTCCTTTCCTTCTTTCTTTCTTCACCAATGTCCTGTTCGTTGAACCGCAAGCGTCACTTCTGAACCTGTTAATCCCCAATCCCAAGTACTTGATTTAATCTAAGGGTATATCAATAGGCAATCAGAAAAGGTGCTTACTAAAGCTGTGGTTCAGTCAAGATTCTTTTGTTTTATGCATGAAACATGGTTATGTACAGTTTTCTAGAATTTTGTGACAAATGCAATGAAGAAAGTAGTCACTTTGAGAGACCCCCAAATACACAATATTTGTAGTTTTCTATATATTAAGGTGAAGTACAACAATGTCCTTCAAATACCTCTGAAGGAAGCTGGGCCCCCAGCTTCAATCTAGGTGATGTCACACTTCCCCAACATGGAGAACTGACACTCACTTTGGTGTGTCTCAAATTGGTGATAAATAGGGCCCAGAATTCCTTGCATAGAAAGTACTCTTGTGGCCAGGCAGGGTGTTCCATTCCTGTAATCCTAGCTACTCAGTAGGCTGAGATCTGAGGATTGAGGTTCAAAGTCAGCCCTGGCACAAAAGGACTTGAGACTCTTATCTCCAATTAACCTTTAGAAAACAGGAAGTGGGGCTTGGCTCTAGGGTAGGGTGGTAGCATTGAGCTGAAGAGCTCAGGGACAGTGCCCAGGCTGAGTTCAAGCCCCACAATCCTCCCACCCCCAAATACTCCTGTGTTTTCAGTAAAAGGAAACCTATTAGCCAAGCTGAAGATACATGCTTCTGTTTTTGTTTTGGTGCTGGTCCAGGAATTTGAACTCTGAGCCTGGAAAGCTGTCCCTGAGCTAGTTCTCTACCACTTGGGTTACAGCTCCACTTCTGGCTGTGTGTGTGCTTAGATGGAGACAAGAGTATCACAGACTTTTCTGCAAGGTTGGCTTTGAATCTCAGTTCTCAGATTTAAGCTTCCTGAATAGCTTGGATTACACTCATGAATTACCTGTGACCAGCTTGGTATATGCCTTTTTATATAAAAAAAAATTTCAGTTTGTTTTAGAGAGTAGCTAGTTTCCTTACACCTTTGGATAAATCCTTTAAAAATGTAAAAGAATACAAAACATATACATTTAATCATTGTCCATTTATTTGTGTGTGTGTGTGTGTGTGTGTGTGTGTAAAAGTAATTTCTTAAAATTTGTTCAAATAGAATAATTTTCTATTTAAGATGTTGCATTAGAAGCTAAAATACGTATTTAATAGAAAATGTTTAGGTAAGAACTCAATTAAAAGGAAAAGTATGGGAATATTTGTTTTGTTCTCTTTGAATATGATGCTTCTGGCTGACTCCCATGTTTTTAAGAACTTGTGCAAATTATATGCCTGGCTATATATGTATCAAAATAATAGCTTCTAATCATATTTTTGTTGGTTTTATTAATATTTATTTACAGTTATTTGCTCTAGCAAATGTATGTTTGTATGGGCTTTTTCTGTTTGTTTTTGGGAGGGGGCTGTTTTTGTTCTGTTTTTGGTTGTTTGTGGGGCTTGAACTCCAGGCCTAGGCACTGTTCCTGAGCCCTTCAGCTCAAGGCTAGCACTGTACCACTGGAGTCACAGCACCGCTTCTGGTTTTCTGGTGTTTAATTGGAGATAAGAATCTTTCAGACTTTTATGCCCGGATGACTGGCCTGGCTTTGAATGTCGATCCTCAGATCTCAGCCTCCTGAGCAGGATTACAGGCATGAGTCACCAGCGCCTGGGTCAAATGTATTTTCTAATTTTGTTTTTAGACCAGTTTGTGTCAAGAACAGTTATTGGCTATTATTGGGGAAAATTTCGTAGAAGCCACCTTGTTCCATAATGTGATGTGATGATATTTTTTGCTAAGGTATTCCTCTCCATTCACCTATCCTAGACATTGCTATTTCAGAGCAAACTTAAGTTATTTTATTCCACATACATTTCTGAGATTTTTTTTTCTTTTCTTTTTTGGTCAGTTGTGGGGCTTGAACTCTGGATCTGGGTGTTGTCTCTGAGCTCTTCAGCTCAAAGCTACAGCCCTATCCCTTGAGCCACAGCACCACTTTCAGTTTTTTAGTGGTTAATTGGAGATGAGTCTCAGGGTCTTTAGTGCCCGGGTTGGCTTTGAACAGCGATCCTCAGATCTCAGCCACCTAAGCAGTAAGGATTACAGGTGTGAGCCACGGGGCCCTGCTGAGATTTTTGTAATCTTGAATGAGGCAAGAAATCTTATGTTTAGTGAAGTGCCAAAAGTTCATTTAGGCACAAAGGAAAAGAATGTTTTTAAAACTACATTTTAGTTTTTAGAAAGTTGGACTCTTCACTTTTCATATATTTCTGAGACCTTCTACTGAAAGATGTGCCAAATGTCAAATGTCTCAGGAAACTTCTTTTCATAGACTTGAAAAAAGGTTGAAGAACTATCCTTAATTGACCATAATAAAAGAAATTATAGGCATTTATCCCTGTGACATTATCTGATGTGAATGGTCTAAGGAGTATAAAAACCAAACAATTTGGAAGTTAATTAAGCTTGTATTGTTGAGGTGGAGAGGGCGGTTCTACTGAACAATAATATTATTATCACATTTGCTCAAATCTTTTTTGCTACTAAAGTTTTTTTTTCTTTTTTCTTTTAGGAAGTTCTGGATTAGAGTAGGAGCAAAAAATAGCTTGTGCCTTTCTTGTTTTGCTTCTTGGTTCCTTCATGAACAAAATAGTTTTTATAGTATATGGATTATTATTAAGTTTCTGTTGATTTCTGAAGTATATTTTTTAACTTTTTTATTAAAGAATTTATTAAGATTGATTTTTACATCATATTTCAAATGACATGTTTAACAAACACCCAAAGTTTCTTTTTATTTCAGCCCTGAGAGCATGGGGCTTCTAGATCCAGCGACTAGTGACGGGAGAGTTATTTTCTTCTTGCCCTGGCAAAAGATGACTATTGCTGGCACCACTGATAGTCCAACAGACATCACACCCCATCCCATCCCTTCAGAAGAAGATATCAACTTCATTCTGAATGAAGTGCGCAACTACTTGAGTTGTGATGTTGAAGGTAATCTAGATATTTTGGTTTCTATCACGTGAAGTTGTCACTGCATTTCATTTCTAGTCTCAATCCATCTTCATACTTGAAATTCCTAGAAAAATTTCAGATAGAAAGAATTTGCTTTTCTTCTCTTCTTTCTGCATCCACTTGAAATTCATGCAGCCTGTTTGATGATTTCTAACAGGGAGTTGAAGTGGCATATTTAACCACAAAAGCACTCGTGGACTGTGAGAAAATGATGCAATGTTTAAATCACTGTCTATGTTTGCATTTTAGAAAGATCCAATTTATTTATTTATTTCATTTATTTATTTTTTCATATATTTTATTGTAATTAATAGAAGGGTTACATTCTATTCATCAGATATTCACAAATATTGATGCCCTTTCCCATGTCCTGTTTCCCATTTCCCTCCCCCTCCCCCTCACAACTTGATTTCTCCCCTTCCCTCTCCTATTTCAAATAACCTATTAAGCATATATAAACTATATCAGATAACATATTGTAACAATATGAGATAACCAAGGGACAGTAAAAGAGATGAGAGATAACATAGTACATCAAGGACAACAATCACTCATTATATGGCTTTTGTTTCTATATCCTGGAGGTCCTTACATTTAGCATCATACTATATGGCCTTATATATCTATATTTTGTTCTATTGTGAATTTCTGTTAGGAGAGCCCAAGGTTTCTACTGATTATGACAAATGAAGGAGACTATTGGGCCTATGTTCCTTTGAGTCTGGCTTACTTCACTTAATATGATTTTTTCTAAGTCTTTCCATTTCCTTGAAAGGGCCAATTTATAAGTAGAGGACATTGTAGAAAAATTCTGAACAAAGAAATGCTTAATGAACTAACTATATCAGTCAA
This sequence comes from Megascapheus bottae, assembly GCA_024803745.1. Lineage (NCBI taxonomy): Eukaryota > Metazoa > Chordata > Mammalia > Rodentia > Geomyidae > Megascapheus > Megascapheus bottae. The sequence goes on along the minus strand of JANJXV010000009.1, from coordinate 23,477,950 downwards.
TTTTGCATTGCTCTGACAAAATACAAGTGATTGGGTGCTTGTGTAAAGAAGAGAGGTTTACTTAGTGCATTGTTGGCTGGCAATCCTCAGATCTCAGCCTCCCAAGCCACCATGCACAGCATTTTTTTTTCTTTTTCTTTTTTTTGAGAACGAGTTCATTCTTGGACGTGGGGTCCTACCCATAAAGTAAAACCAATGTCAGTCTCTTCCTGAGATTGATCATGAGAGTCATTCATTTATTGTGCTCACTTCTTTTTTTAAATTTGTTTTTATTTCAATGCATAGAAGGGTTACAATTATATTTGCCAGATAGAGGGTGCATTACTTCTCACACATTGATATCCCTTCTTTTGTCCCCATTTCCCGCACCCTCTCCTCATTTTTCCCCTCCTATTTCAAATAAACATGTAAACATCTATATAATATACTAGGTAACAAAGTGGAATAGTGTAACAATATGAGATTAAATAAAACCACTTAGTATTCCTAGTGAATCCTGCTTATTTTCACATTTATTTGGGTATCATTTTTGTTAAAAGTGGGCTTAAGATCAGGAAGTTTAGAGTGTGGGGGAAAATATAAGATTAATGTAAGTGCAGGGAACTTTAGGTGGACAGTTTTGAAAAGTTTAGATGCAGTATGAGAAATCTAACTGCTTATTCTCTGAGAGTCTGGCATACTGGGCGGAGGTGCAGTGTTTCAGTAGGGTGCTTGTCCAGATTGTGGCTGGGGATGGGGGGGAGGGGATCTTTCTAGTGAAATGAGCCTTGGGCTCTAACAGAGTCAATCACTTTTATTCTGTCGGTCATTAAAAAGTACACATAGTCGATCCATAAAGTCCTTTTCAACTACCATACTTATTAGGAGTCAAGGAACTGATGAATCTAACAAAGAGTTATTGTTTAATTCTAACTTTGGTAAAAGTGGTTGAATACCATAGGTTAATACCTAATCAGACCAGTCACAGCCTTCAGCATTTTGTAATTATGAGTCGTAGACTTGGGTTGTTTCTATTGGTTCACAACCAGTCACTACTTTCCTATTTTTAAATGCATGCTTGCCATTCTTATTTCTAATTGAAGGCCTGTTTGAGGAACTGCATTTTGGGTCTTGATATACAGTATCAATTAACACAGTTATCAGAAATATATCTAAGTTAAAGAAGACATTCATGTTTCTGTTTCTTTTCAAGAATTTTGCTTGAAACTCAAATTCTATACAAATTAAATGAGAAAGAAGCTTTACTCGGAGCCCTTGGATTGATTCAAATCTGTTTATTTCATTATATGTTATACTTATTAATGTTTATTTTACATGCCTTATTTAAAAATACATTTTTATACTCTACTGTGCTAAAGTATCATATTGCCTATGTCCTTCTGAATTTTTTAAAAATTTCTTCTGGAAATTACTTCAATAGTTGGAAAAAACTGAGGATCTATGAAATTATGTTACTTTGCTCATTGTTAGATTTGGAGCAAGAATGTGAATGTAAGTACTCTGCTTACTAGGCTTAATTCTGTGATGATCTTACATCCACTGAGCAATAGAGGAAGTGTGTCCTTAGTTCATATTTTGTGAAAGTACTAGGTAACTTCAGAATGCAGGGACTGTGCTCTCTATTGGTCTTATGTAGAGATGAGTGTTAAACAGGAGTGGCTGTCATAGCTCATCATGAATTCATTTGACCAGTCCTCACAGATTAAAAAAAAAAGAAAGTTTGGTTTAGATCCTAGACCAGTAGTTTTGGAATGTTTTACATTTACTGAGATGAAATAATCACTCTAAAAGCATTTGTTAAATGGAACACAAAAACTCTAACAATGGTTTCTGAGTCTCTCTCTCAGAGAGAAAGACAAAGAGACAGAGAGAGAAAGAAGTCAAATCCTAATACTGCACACTGCTCCCAGCAGCTGCTAAACTTTGTCAAAATTTGTCAGAACAATTCTGGAAAGCATTTTGTCCGTTGGGAATAAGACTATGTCTTCGTTTATAATTTAGAAAGCTTTCCATTCACAAGGCAGAATTTTCTAGATTACTTGTTTGTTCTTTTCTGAAATGAGTAATTGATAGTTCTGCAGTTGGTATTGAGTTAGGAAGAAAAATGATCTTTTGAAAAATGTATCATTAAGTCTTCTGTGTAGAGGTTAATCAGAAGATTGCGATGGTGAGACTTAAACTATGACTTAACCAGATTGAAAGAGGCAGGAGATTTGTTGAGTGTTTTATCCACGTAGTTTTTCCAGAGTGCTTCTCTAGGCAACTTGTATATGTGTACACAGTTCTTCACATGTGCAATTAGTTGTGTTTATAGATTGCCTGTTATTCAATTAACAACTGAGCTGGTCATATCAACTCATTGCAGACCTGCCTTTTCCCTGCCAGAGATTGTCTGAGGGTTATCAACTTACACAGGCTTGGATGTTTTCCAGCTGTTTAATTACAGTGTCACACGCTTTGCTTTTCCTAGTTTCATTAGTTTATAAATGTAATATGGTATCTTATTTCTGTGATTAACAGTTCATTCCAGCAGGTTAAACATGCTGGTAGAGAAGTATTGATTTCTGACACTGTTTCCCCTGTGTTCATTTAGATATTTTCACATGGCTTTTATTGATTTTCTTTTGCAAGTGGCAAGCTTGAGAAAGAATACCCCCAAATGTGTACCTAAATAACGTATGTGATATATAACCACACATTTAGCTCTTAATCCTCACTTCTGCTGGGCTTCATTTTCTATTTATTTTGAAAACAAACACTTGTATTGCCAAGTGTGGAAGAATAGGAATATTAATTACAGTCTGAAGCAATGATGCTGTACTTATTTTTTTCCCAAGAAGCTGTGAAAATGTCCATTTCCAACTTTACTATTTATATTTTACTCTTTATATTGAACCCACTCAAATCCTGGAGGTATTATATCATAGATATAATAAAAATAAAAATAAATGTGATTCTTAAGCATGGTAGTGATAGGCCTATTTTAGTTTCTCATTACTTTGTAAAACCATTGCCAAGTACTTTTATGTACATTGGAGGTACTGACCATATTTTGTTTTGTTCTTAACATCTGGGAAATTCAATTATAAGTGAACCACTCTAATAGTATTCTTCAATGGTGTTTTTTTAAAACTTTTTTTGGTAGTAGAATTTTATTTGTAGAATTCACCTATTTTGAAAGGACACATCCAATTATTTAACTATATAGTAAGTAGATACCTTAGAGAAATCTGGCATATTATCTCAGAGGCTCTCATACTTTGACATAAAAATGTTAGTGAATACTTTAGTTCCAATTAGTAGTTATTGATCACTATACATGAGTCTTTGGTGTATGGAGGGATACTAGAATTAACACTGTTGAATATTGCTAACATGGCCAAGAGGAGATAAATTAATCATAAAGTTTTGTATAGCTGTCTTGGCAGTGTGAGGGTCAGAAAAATATGATGAGTCCTTGAACTCTGAAGCAAGAAAGGTCCAATTTATGTTATTTTCCTTAGTGGCATTACTGTGGAGTGTTAAAGTAGGCCATATTAAATGCCCCTTCTTACCTATTTTCAGTGTGTCAGGGCCATACTATAGATAAGAATTGGATGGTTATGCTGTGCCTGTCAACATAGGATATAACTGTGGTCCTGACCTATCATTACTGAACTTTAGCGGTGGGGGTGCACAGACTATATTCTTTTTTTTTTTTTTTTTTTGTAGGTTGTGGGGCTTGAACTCTGGGCCTGGGTACTGTACCTGAACTCTTCAGTTCAGGGCTAGCGATAGCCATAGCAGCACTTCCTGCTTTCTGGTGGTTTAATTGGAGATAAGAGTTTTACGGACTTTCATGCCCAGGCTGGCTTTGAACCACAATCCTCAGATCTCAACCTCCTGTATAACAAGGATTATAGGCATGAGCCACCAGCACCTGGCTCAATGCAAACTGTATTTCTTCCGAAACAAAGTAATATTTTCAAAATCCAGAAAAATAATCAAATTGCAATATTTGGAGAGAACTAATACGTAGATAACCAAATTCAAATAATCATTGTATAGTCCAATAATAATACTATGATTCTATAGGCAATAAAGACTAATTTACACTTGAAATGAAATTTTAATTGTCCTTAAAATAATTCATGTGATATAATCCTCAGACTAAAGATCTGAATACTAAGCTATCCAGCAAAGAAGGGTGGTTATGAATTATCTTCTTTTTGCAGTTTTTTTTTTTTTCCCCAGAGCTGAGGACTGAACTCAGGGCATTGCACTTGCCAGGCAAGTTTTCTTCCACTCAGCTAAATCCCCCAAATCATCTTTATCTAGTTTTGAATTTTAAAAATTATTTTCTCAAGTAGTTGTACAAAGGAGATGCCACTCACCAAAGCATTTTAAGAACTTTTTTATTCTAATCATGTGTTGTTTGATTGATTGATAATGAGTTTCAGGAACATAGAATTGGCACACTTGCATACACACATTGATTTCTTGTCCCTTTATGAATGAAGCCCAGTTGCCTTTTCTGTTTCTGGCAGCTGATTTTGTGTTTCTGTCTATTAGAATGGAAAAAAGTAAAGCATAAGCCACAAATGACTTGCATATGCTTCAGATTTGTTCTGGAAAGACTGATCTACCCCCCTTAAATATTTTAAAAGTTAGTCAGAGGTTTTGAAGAGTTGAAACAAAATTCCTGATCAGTGTGGGTACCGAAGGAATTTCACATTCATTGGAGAGATTATGTGGTGACCACAGTGACATTGCATGTGGTTGGGCTGTTTTATTTTTTGACTCAGAAAGGCTACAAGAACTCTAATGGAAAATAGTAGTCACTTCCTAATGAGGTTTTGTTTTTAAATAAAGATAGAAGCATGTTGTGCTATTTATGTAGAGGTTTTGCAAGATTTGTAGAATTGTGTGAAGGGGGAATTAATCCCTACTCCACAGAAGCCACCCTGATTAAAAATATTGGAAAGAATGCAGGCAACAGAGAGCTTGAAAGCGGGAATCTTAGCAAGCACTGCGATCCCAGATGATCTCTAGTTGACAAGACTGAGAAGCCAGCTGAGAAATTTCTTTTTCCCTTCATTTCAGTTAGAACATTGGATTTAGGGTTTGATTACATACCCACATAACGGTGCTTGGTCCTCTCTTTATTTCACATGGCAGTTGTTTTAAGGGTATGCTTCTTAAAGAAACTAGATTTATATCTGTTGAATTTATTTATGTATTTGTTTATTTGTTTATTTATTTTGCCAGAAATTTACTTTTCATTTGAGTCAATGTAGGGTGATTATCTGTCATTCTCCTGTACTCGGAAAAGTGCTTCTTTCCAATTATCTGAAGAAGCTTTGTGACTTCTTAATATAGTCAGCTAGATGCATACCTACATACCTTTCATATGATGCTGAATGTTTATATATGACCTCAAATGAAAAGTAGCAGCTGAAATGCACCTGGTCCTTTGCCCAGAAAACTGTGTACCCTACAAATCATTCATTTAGGGGGTGACTACTGAGGACTGCACCCAGCTCTTGCAATGCATTCACTAATTTCAACTAAATTGTAGACATGATACTTCCCTTGGATGCCAGTGGTTTAGTTATGTCTCATATTTTGAAACTCATTTCTTTGTTTTGTTGCTTGTGTCAGCATTTCTGCATTTCTTCTTTTTTGGGGGCTTGAACTCAGGGCCTGAGCATTGTCTTTGCACTTTATCAAGACTAGAGTTCTACCACTTGAGTCATAGCACCACTTTTAATGTATGTGGTACCTGGGTCTTTGTGCATGCTAGGCAAGCACTCTACCACTAGGCCGAACTCCTGGTCCTAGTTTCAGAATATTTTTGATTATCAAAAAGAACCTCCAGGTGCCTGTAAAGTAAGTGTTAAGTAACTAGTGGGAGGAGCCAGTAAATCTGTCCCTGTGTCAGTTACCAAGGTAAGAGATGAGATGCTATTCGGGGAGAAGTTTTAGAGTCCTGACCTATGTGATAGAGTACTTGCCTAGCAAGCCCAAAGCCCTGAGTTCATACCCCACCCAATACCATCAAAAATTTAATAGGACAGAGTATGGAAATCAACACAATTGAGAGACAGTACAATGTAAGGAGGAAGATTATAGTCTTTACCACCAGAAAGCACTTGGTCTCATAGTCCAACATGTTTGCCTTGGATAAGAAATCACCCTGTTTAGTTCATTAAATGTTTCAATACATAGGAAGAGAGTACAGTACCGAATTCAGTGGAGCTATGTGCTACTAAATGAGATGAGTTGTGTATGTCAAATGCCTTGCACAGTATTACACAGTACTAGAGTTCCACATACTCGAGAAATAAGTGGTAGTAAGGCAGAAGGAAATATCTAATTATATGTTTTTTTTCTTTTTTAGTGTTAAATTTAACAATTTGTAATCTATTGGTTGTTTTGATTTAATTTTTTTAAAAAAGAGTTTATTTACCTTTTATTTGTTTTTGCCAGTCCTAGGGCTTGAACTCAGGGCCTGAGCACTGTCCTTGGGCTTTTTCCTCAAGGCTAGCACTCTTCCACTTGAGCTTCAGCACCATTTCTGGCTTTTTCTATGTATGTGGTGCCGAGGAATCGAACCTAGATCTCGGTGCATCCTAGGCAAGCACTCTACCACTAGGCCAAACTCCCGGCCCTAAAAAAGAATTTATTAACATTGATTTTTACATCGTATTTCAAATGACATGTTTAACAAACAAGTATTCAAGAAGGGAATCTCTGTGTACAATCACTGGCACTTAGATTTTAGAGCATAATTAAAATTAGGCTGAGGGTTTGTATGTCATAGATATAAATTAATCTATGTAATAAAACATTATGTCTATGTCTGTGGTTTAACTTTTTAAAAAAAAATCTGTACTTTGTTGCCCCATTGAAGGTTATTGACATTTATTTCTTCTGCTTTCCCTTTGCTTTTAACCTATTTCAAGTTCTTTGCTTTTCTGACATGCAGATTACCTCAAAAGCAATAATTCTTTAACCTTTCTGGTACTTATGTTTTTCTCTTAGTTTTTCTATTTAATGATTTTCTGTTTTTACTTTTCCTCCCTCCCTCCCTCCTTCCCTCCCTCCCTCCCTCCCTCTCTCCCTCCCTCCCTCCCTCCCTCTCTCTCCCTCCCTCCCTCCTTCTCTCTCTCTCTCTCCCTCCCTCCCTCTCTCTCCCTCTCTCTCCCTCCCTCCCTCCGTCTCTCTCTCTCTCCCTCTCTCCCTCTCTCTCTCCCCCTCCCTCCCTCTCTCTCTCCCCCTCCCTCCCTCCCCCTCCCTCTCTCTCTCTCTCTCTCTCTGCCAGTACTTGAACTCAGGGCTTGGGCATGGTCCCTGAGCATCTGTGGACTCAAGACTAGCACTCTATCACTTGAACCACAGTGCCATTTCTGTCTTTTTCTGTGCATGTGGTATTGAGGAATCGAATCCAGGGCTTCGTGTATGCTAGGCAAGCACTCTACTGTTAGGCCATGCTCCCGGCTGACTTCTGTTCTTCTTACTGGATGCTTTCCTGCTTCTTAACTATCTCATATTTTTGTCAAAATGCTTGTGAGTACTTCTCCTAACCCCTTGGCATTGACCACACTAGTGAGAAGAGGGGATGTCCTGGCAGCCTGGAGTGGAATCCGCCCCCTGGTTACGGATCCCAAGTCTGCAGACACGCAATCCATCTCCAGGAACCACGTTGTGGATGTCAGTGACAGCGGCCTCATCACCATAGCAGGTAGGCACCCAGCTTGGTTCTTTGGATGTGCTTTAGATACAAGCTTTGCTAAATCATTGCATGAATTTTCTCTTCTCACTCCAGTAAACAAGCCTTGTCTTATGATTGTTAATACAGCATTACACATTGGTTTGTCATTCTTACTAGAAATAGCAGGTGAAATTTGTTCTGAGTAAGCTGATATTCATAATTTTGTTAGTAGTCTTTTGTTAAATGGTTCAGTATGAGAGAAACGAGGAGTGGCAATGTAATGAGTTGTTTCTCAACCTCATCGTAGGTGGGAAGTGGACAACATACCGGTCTATGGCAGAAGATGCTGTTAATGCTGCAATCAAGGTTCACAATTTGAAAGCAGGGCCAAGCAGGACAGTTGGTCTTTTCTTGCAAGGAGGCAAAGATTGGAGCCCCACGCTGTACATCAGGCTGGTCCAGGATTATGGACTGGAAAGTGAGGTGAGTGTCCTTTGCCTCCTCTTTTTGCGTCACTTCCTCTGTCACTGTGGCCATCACATAGTCAATAGTCATGGTGTGGCCTCCTTGACTTTCTCTCTGTGTATGGCAAAAGTAAACCTAGAGAAAAACTTTACCGTAGATGCTAAGAAGCAATGTACATGTCACTTCCTATTTTTGAAATCGAGAGGTTTCTTGGTTTATTCTTAGCATGCAGAGCTTTACAAATTCTTTCTTTCCTAAGCATAAGGATGGCTGTCCTGCGGGAGTGATGTCAGGAGTGGAATGAAGCTGAAGCTTCATCTGTCACTGGTACAGTGATACATGAGAAGCTGAGTTAGTGCTGGCCTAAGCATTCAGAGCCCAAGTGGTTTCCTCCCACAGAATCAAAACCTAATACTCCCCAGGAACTATTAGTTATACACTGTAGGAAAACTGAAAAGATAAGCATGTATCTTCTTGATTTTTATTATTTTTGACCTGTCTAATGTAGTCTTATTTCTGCAGGTTGCCCAACATCTTGCCGCCACATATGGTGACAAAGCTTTTGAGGTGGCTAAAATGGCAAGTGTGACTGGAAAAAGGTGGCCTATTGTTGGTGTGCGCCTTGTGTCTGAATTTCCATATATTGAAGCTGAGGTATGTACATGGTCACATGAGAATTTCTTGTCTGCCATGTAATACCCTTCATCTGTGCATTCATTAGTGTCTTCACAGAATTGTATGGAGCTAGTTTTAATGTACCCGTGTTAGCCAAGAACTGGCATGAAGCACACCACACTTTCTTCCACTTATGGAACTTTTATTCTGAAGTACTGCTCAGTGTGGGAATTGTATATGTGCATTTCCTTTATCTTATGATGTTATCCAAGTCTCATGAATGTACTGTCTGTAAATGTGCACTTCTTTGTCCCGTTTTATGAATCTGAACACTTCTAATTTTTACTTATCTGATGTTGCCTGATGAAATACCTCACTGTCAAAGATTTAAGCCTTGTTTCTCATAATATTTCTTAACTTTTTTTTTTTTGCCTGTCATGGGGCTTGAACTCAGGGCCTGGGCACTGTCTTTGAGCATTCTCAAGGCTAGTGCTCTACCACTTGAGCCACAGCATGATTTCCTCCTTTTTCTGTGTATGTGGTACCAAGTTATTGAACCCAGGTCTTTGTGCATGCTACCAAATTCTCTTTTCTTAAAGAAAAGTCTCAACTAATCATTTTTCTTTTTTCAGATTTTTATTAGCATCAGTAGTTTACAATTGGGTTTTATTTTGATATATCTATATCTGAATCCCTTCTCTCCCTCCCTTCCTCCCTGTCTCTGTCCTTCCTTCCTTTTTGTATCAGTACTGGGGCTTGCCCTCAGGACTTCACACTCTTGATCTTTTCTGCTCAAGTCTGGTGCTTTATGATTTGAGCCACACCTCTACTTTCAGCTTCTTGGTGATTAATTGAAGAGTCTCATGGACTTTTCTGCCCAGGCTGGTTTTAAACCACGATCTTCAGATCTCAGCCTCTTGAGTAGCTAAGATTATAAGAATGAGCTACTAGTGACCAGCATACAAAGTCCTTTCATTAGGATTCACCCCCTTTCTCAAGCTGCTGAATCCTGGCTCTCTGACCATTTTTTTGTAATTCAGGTAAAATATGGGATTAAGGAGTATGCCTGCACTGCAGTGGATATGATTTCTCGTCGCACCCGCCTGGCTTTTCTCAATGTCCAAGCTGCAGAGGAAGCTCTTCCCAGGATTGTGGAACTGATGGGCAGAGAACTGAATTGGAGTGATGCTAAAAAGCAGGTATGATATACATGGAAATCTCTGCAATTGTATTTCCCTTTAAGAACATGTAAACACTTGATATGTGTGTAAAATCTGGAGTAATTTTGTAGTTCTTAGGTTTCTTGCCATATATATTTATATATTATGGATTATATATTATAATGTACATAAGATTTAATATTGTTAAGCTTTATGAGAATGGAAAGATATTCTTGGACCATCTTATGGAGAATGCTCTTAAATTTATGGCCATAATTCCTGTCAAAGGAAAGGATAAATGTTTTTTTTTTGTTTGTTTGTTTTGCATTTTGTTGTTAAGAAACTGGTTTTATTGTCTGACAAGTAAATGCTCCCTAGTTGTGTCATTTGAGGTTTTCTATTAGGTCCCTGAAGCCAGAAGAGTGCAGATCAAAGTAATTTGACACATACACACACACACACACACACACACAATACACACACACAATACACACACACACACACACACTTGCATTTGTTGTAATGAGCAGCAAATCTTCATGTTTTAAAAATTAATCCCAACTAATGTGACATGCAAGGCCTTATGTAGTATTTTCATGTATTTAAAAATATATTTGGGGGGAAGGTTTTAAATCTGGGGCTTCATGTACCAAACAGTCACTATGCCACTTGAGCCACCCACCCAGCCTTTCACATATTCAAAAACACTTTGTACACTCACAAGGTTTATTTTATTTTCCCCTTGTCTTTCTTGAATACATTCTATTTAGGCTTATTTTGCTGCCATCTTGCTATACTGACCCTGGTTAAACTCACCAGTAGCACATTACTCACTGTACTTGTTAGTGTTCTGTACCTAGCAGCGGCATTTCATACAGGGCATTCTCCCTCCTTGCACTAGTTCCTTTAAGTCTGTTTTTGGTGCTTTGACTCTGGATCTTACTACATAGTACGACCAGTCTGGACTCTGCTCGAATGCTGGGTTTTCAAGTGTGCCACCACACTTGGCTTGACCTACTTGCTATTATTGTAGGAAACCACCTCTCTTTTTATAGAATTTCCAAGTCATTAGGTCTTTTATCTTCAGTCACTCTAACGTAAGCCTTATTAGCAAACTTCAGAAAAAGGTTTTTTTTTATCTTCAAATGGATGGACACTGGGGTTGCAATTTAACTCACCCATTTATGTGTATGTTGCATTCTTTAACTTTTGCTATCTTCAAGTAATTGTATAAAGTGGTTTCAATTCAACATGTATAGGTCATATTGATCAGTGTTACTCCTTCCACGATTCTCAACTCTTAATATTATTTTCTGGATATCTCTTGAAACTATCTAAATTTTCCCGCAAATTTTGTCCTATTTCCAAAGGCTTAGTACATCCCTTAACATATTCATTGAGATATATAGGTTATACTCCTCTTCCTCAAGGCCAGTGTTTCGGCTTTAACAATTAGGACATCATGAGTGCTGTGAGTGTCGTGTGAGGTTCATATCTAAATTGTATTTCAAGTGGTCAGATTGAGATCTTGAAGAACGTCCATATAATTGGGGAAGGAAAGTGGCTCGAGACTGAACGAGGGGATACTCCAAAGACTGGATGTTGGAGAGACAAAGAAGCTGCCTGAAGAAAGAGAAAGTAATAGCTAGTATGGTTGGAGGAGTTGTAAGAAGACCAAAAATTGTGATCTCAAAGCTAAGTCAATCCATCTGGGCTGCCGAACATCAATATCGGATGGGTGACCTGAACAACAAACATTTCTTTCTCTCAGTGCTGGAAGCTAAGAAGGTTTCAGTTGAAGTCTGATGAGGGTCAATCTCCTGGTCCAGAGATGGACATCTCTTTCATCTTCTCACTTGGAATGAGTGAACATCTGTGTCATGCTCTTGAGGATATAGTGAAGAACTGTCCTTGAATCATTCCCATTCTGGTGTAGATCCCCCAGAGATGATTCTGTACCCATCATTCAGTGTGAATAGGGAAAAATGGGAAGATGGAGAAGTTTATTTTAGACACCAAAAAGTCTTAAGGGGTACCACCTTGGCCCTGAATTTTTAGGGTTATCCTCTGGTGATTTTAGGATTATGCACTAATATATATTAATGGTGGGAGTCACTTGTCAGAGTGCCATGATCCTGATGGTATCTCTGAGGGGCCACTTTGCTGCTATGTGTTCGTTGATAAATTTTCTTTCTTTCTTTCTTTCTTTCTTTCTTTCTTTCTTTCTTTCTTTCTTTCTTTCTCTCTCTCTCTCTCTCTCTCTTTCTCTCCTCTCTCTCTCTCTCTCTCTCTCTCTCTCTCTTTCTCTCTTTCTCTCTCTCTTTCTTTCTTTCTTTCTTTCTTTCTCTCTCTCTCTCTCTCTTTCTCTCCTCTCTCTCTCTCTCTCTCTCTCTCTCTCTCTCTCTCTCTTTCTCTCTTTCTCTCTCTCTCTTTCTTTCTTTCTTTCTTTCTTTCTTTCTTTCTTTCTTTCTTTCTTTCTTTCTTTCTTTCTTTCTTTCTTTCTTTCTTTCTTTCTTTCTTTCTCCCTTTCTGGCATTGGGGCTTGAACTCTGAGCCTGAGCACTGTCCCTGAGCTCTTCAGCTTAAGGCTACCACTCAAATGCTTGAGCCACAGCCCCACTTTCCATTTTCTAGTGATTAATTGCATATAAGTACCCAGGCTAGCCTTAAACCTCAATCCTCAGATCTCAGCCTCCTGAGTAGCAAGCTTGGATTACAGTCCTGAGTCATCATGCCCAGTTTCATAGTCAATTTCTTCTAGACTTTACACAAGCAGTAAGTTTAAAGCTGGTATCCAAACCTTACCTTTGCATCTCACAATATGTGTTTTCCCCACCTGCTAATGCCTTTTCACTAGCCATTCTGGTTGAGTTTAGTGTGTTTTGTCAAAGCTCCAGTCAGAATGGAGCGTACTCTTCGAGTACAGCCAATTTTCTGTAAAGAAGGATTGGAGATAATGTTCTTGCAGAAATTATGGTCAGAAAGATTTGAATATGCTGGAACATATTTTGTGCTAAGAATTCCAAAGGTAGAAGTAAGATGGAAGAAGAAAATTCTGTAAACTGGCAGTGTTTGGAGCACTGGTTGTGTTTGGCTTTCCTAGGAATGTGGAATTAACAGCATTTCCCATTTTCATTGTGTGATTAGGAATAGTCTGATATCCTACATAGCAAAGTAACAACAAAGAACAAGACTTAAAAGTTGTTATTCATTGTCTGAGACACAGGAGTATTAATGAGAGCTGTGTGCAGTCTAGAGAGAACAAAGAGGGTGTGGAGGGATTGGAGAATTAAAGGTTAGAAAGTTGGACTTCTGAGAAAAGGTTAAAAGCATTGGGATTATTTAAGCTCCAAAAGTGAAAGAGGAACCAGGTGATAAATAACCCTCTGCAGATGAATTGTAGTTGTTTTTACAGGTCAATACTTAATGAGTGACTTGTATACTGAATACCATACCAAATATTTTACAGGAATAATAAATAGCTCACAGTTTCAATGAACTTGAGCTGTAATTGGGTGGATTCAATACATACCTGCCTCAGGGATTTATGCGTATTTGTTTTCAAAATTTATAGAAATGTTTAGTGGAATTGTTATTCAACAATTGGAAGGCAAGAGACATGGAAGCACACTCCTGTAAACCCAGCACTCAGGAATACTCATAATGGAAGCATGAATATCAAGAATGATAATCACTTATATGAATAGAATCCCAAACACTTACATGAATAGTGTCAGAAATTAAGTTTGGGGAAAAATGCTGAAAGCATAAACATAATTTTTGTAGCCTTGAACTCTGGGCCTAGGTGTTGTCCCTGAGCTTGTTAGCTAAAGACTACTACCCTAGCCCTTGAGCCACAGTGCCACTTCCAATTTTCTGGTCATTAATTGGAGATAAGAGTCTCGCTGACTTTTTAGTGCGTGGGCTGGCTTTGAACTGAGATCCAGATCTCAGTCTACTGAGTAGCTAGGATTATAGGCGTGAGCCACAATGCCCAGCTACATTTTTTAGCTTTTGAGAAGGCACTACTGGCCTATGCTAGCCCTCAGTCTGGCTATAGATACTAGGCTGGCTTCAAACTCACAGTCCTCCTGCTTCAGCCTCTCAAGTATGTACTACTACATTCAGCTTTCCAAAATAGCTTTTTTTTTTTCTTTTTTTGTCCTGGAGTTCAAATTCAGGATCTCTCTTTTACATCAGGTATTTCATGTCTTATCGCCTCCGATTTCAGCTTTCTGCATAGGCTTTCTACATAGCTGGGACCACAGGCCTGTACCACTTGCTCAGTTTATTTGGCTGAGCTTCAGATCTCACTAACTTTTTGTCTGGCCTTGAACATGATCCACTGGGCCTGAGTCCAGAATAAGTTAAAAATTGAAAAGAGTGCTAATAAGTTTTAAATATTTTTAAATTATTATTATTATTATTATTATTATTATTATTATTATTATTATTTGCCATTCTTGAGGCTTGAACTCAGGACCTGGGCACTGTCTTTGTGCACTAGCTTTCTCAAAGCTAGACCTCTACCACTTGAGACACAGAACTATTTCTGACTTTTTCAAAATATGTGGTACCAAGGAATCAAACCCAATTCTTCATGCATGCTAAGCAAACCTTGTATCATGAGGCCAAACTCCCAAACTCTAAATATTTAAGTTTGGCCAGCATTATCATTTTTGGGGGAGGGAGTGTGTCAGTCATGGGATGTGAATTCAGGGACTGGACACTATCCTTGAGATTTTTGTTTTTATTTTTACTCAAGGTTAGTGTTCTGCCACTTTAAGTTGCAGCTCCATTTCCAGTTTTGGGGGGTTAATTGGAGCTAAGAGTCTTATGGACTTTCTTACCCAGGTTGGCTTCAATCCATGATATTTAGATCTCAGTATCTAAATTACAAACATGAGCCACTTATATCCACCTTCTAAGCACTATGTTCTTGAATGCTGGAAAGAAGGGAGATAGAATGTAGTATATTCTCTGTCTGCCTGTCTTTGTGTTTTCATAAATGAAAACAGATAGCAAAATAAATATTAGGAAAGAAGAATCAGTAGGAGGAGATGTATTGTGTAGCCACATTTTGCACATTCTATACAAGTAGGAAGGATTGCAAAGCGGTAGACTTTATCTCAATTTAAAACTTTCTAACCATTAGGGATGTTCTTTCACAATTGCTAGACTACATTAGACAGAAGCTTGGGGTTGAGGAAGGAGGTAAATTGTCATGACAAGGAGGAACATGCCTTTACTTCCTGCTTTGAAATGCAGAATCATTTGATTGTGATGCATTAATCTACATAGTCAGTGAAGGAACTTATCTTGAGGAAGGGATGGTAATTACAGAACACTTCAGAGGTGGCATTTCTAAGGATGTGAATTATGAACTAATTTTGTAGAATAATGGTTGTGTAAAATTGGTGG
Source organism: Megascapheus bottae (assembly GCA_024803745.1). NCBI lineage: Eukaryota > Metazoa > Chordata > Mammalia > Rodentia > Geomyidae > Megascapheus > Megascapheus bottae. The sequence continues at coordinate 23,462,596 of JANJXV010000009.1, read as the reverse complement.
AACAACAAAAATACATATTTGAATAACTAGTAAATAGAGAAATCTACCAGTGTGGAACTGCCTTTGGTGATAGAGCTTTCACAGATATGTTTATTTAACTATATGACAAATGGAGATATATGCTTTTTTTTAAACTCAAGAACATTATTACTCACAATGTATAATTTTCTCCCTTATACCTGTTTCATAAGAGGAAGATGTTACATGGAATGATTTTTTTTAAGTTTATTTTCTCAAGCCAAAAAAGAATTTTTATCTCAGGCTTAAGAAAATACATATGAACACATTTCATGACATGTGGGTCATTTTATTTTCTTTGTTCTACTTCACTGGTATTTCACAGTTCAGTTCAGAATTTGGGGCTCACTGAGTTAACAACATCCTTTGATGGGAAGTTGGGAATTTGAGGCTTGTATTCATGCTTTTTTTGGCTAGGATACAGTGTGTAAGATGGGGGAGAAGGTGGGTGAATACAAAAGGCAACAGTACAAATACAGCAGGAATACGTGATGTACCTATGAGCCAAAAGAAGTGTGAAGTATAAAATGAGTCTGGGGGAAAGGGCAGTCAGGATGGGTGACAATGATGGAAGGAGAGACAGATCAAGCAGCACTGGACCTTCAGATGGACATATAAAGTTGAAATTCCCTTGTAAAACCTTTTTGAAATTCCAAAAATAAATGTTTAAAGAAAAGCAACATTAAAGTTTCACAAAGCATAATGTGAAACCTGTACGTTAGTGGCAGGGTTCTTAGGCTGACTTTTTATCTAAGCCATGACTTAGATGTGGCCCAGGAGATTATGAGGCAAGAAACCTACGAAGTCATTTTTTAAAATTTTCACACAGATATGCATGCATTATAGTCATTCATGTTCTATTGGTCAAAGTAATTCATCAAGCTAAAACAAAAAAGAAATAGGGGTTGTACATAGAAGAACTCTGTGTGTGCATGTGTGTATATGCATACATGCACATTTATATCAAGGAAAATTCGAAAACAAGGTAATTGAGTCTCTTTGGAAATACTCTGGTGGGAGACTGACATGATGGAAACCAGGAAGGATATTGGTTTGTAGCCATGGCTATTACCAGTTAAGATGGGAGACATTGAAACCAGAATTACTATTGAGAGAAAACCTTTTGTTGTCTTCACTTTTAATCAGTTTTGTCATGTGGCTACAGGAATATAGTATGACCAATGTCATGCTAGAATACTCTGTAGTAAGAAGAAACAGAAATATAGCCTGTGGTTATACTAATCCTATGTATACTCAGTTGTCTGAGACTTTAATGATTGTAGTTCAAGGCAGAAAACACTGTGAAACTCCATCTCCAAAGTAACTAGCAAACAGCTAGAGTAGAGGCATGGTAGAATGCCAGTCGAGCAGGCAGATAGGGGAGCATGAAGCCTTGAGTCAAGCCCTCCAAGTACCACAAAATAAATGAATGAATACAATAACAGAAAAGCAGAAATAGTTAATTATGCAACAAAATGAGTCATTGTTTTATGAGACTGTTGTCTCAATTATTCTTTCTATATTCCTTTGAATTTTGTTTATGTCTGTTTTAGGAAGAACTTGAAACAGCCAGGAAATTTTTATATTATGAAATGGGCTATAAATCTCGATCCGAACAATTAACAGATCACTCTGAAATTAGCCTGCTGCCTGCAGATATTGACAGGTATTCTCTTTTTTCTCATTTTTTTTTTTTTGGCCAGTCCTGGGGCTTGAACTCAGATCCTGAGCACTGCCTTTGGGCTTTCTCAAGGCTAGAGCTCTGCCACGTGGGCCACAGCACCACTTCCGGCTTTTTTCTTTGCATGTGGGTTGCTGGGAATTGAAATCGGGTCTTCGTGCATGCTAGGCAAGCACTCTACCACTAGGCCAGACTCCCAGCCCCTCTCTTTTCTCATTCTAAGTAAGTGTTTCTAAATCACTCGTTGTTGTGTTGCAGGTACAAGAAGAGATTTCATAAGTTTGATGCAGACCAAAAAGGCTTTATTACCATTGTTGATGTTCAGCGTGTATTAGAGGTAACATACATGTATGTTTTGGTAGCAAAAGAACTTAAGGATAATTATAGGTAACTTTTTTTTCATCTAATGTTTCCTACAAATAATAGTTTTATTTAATTTATTTTTATTTAATTTATTTTAATAGTTTTATTAACGACTTTATTAACATTGATTTTTTCTTTTATTTTTTTAATTAAATAATTTATTAACATTGATTTTTACGTCATATTTCAAATGATGTGTTAACAAAGTATTCAAGATGGGAATCTCTATATATAACCACTGACACTTAGATTTTAGAACATTATTAAAATTAGGCTGAGGGTTTGTATGTCATAGATACATAGTAATCTATGCAATAAAACATGTTTATAGAGTCATAAATTTTTATGTCTAGGTAGTTTTGTTTATATCTCTAATACCATGTCCATAGCATTGGGTATGCAAATACTGAGTCATGGCTCTTGTACTGTTTGGGTCTAATAGCCACGTATTAAGGATATCATGCTCCTTTCGTTCCTTTGGTCTTGACACTCAACATGATTCGCTGTAGCTTCATCTACTTCGCAGAGAATGCCATTTTAATTTTTGAATGCTTGGTAACATCAGGAAAAAGACATGCATAATTTTTAGTTAAACTCGTTATTCTGTCCTTTTCTTTTTACTTAGAATATCAATGTGCAAATGGATGAAAATACACTTCATGAAATTCTGAATGAAGTAGATTTGAACAAAAATGGGCAGGTTGAACTCAATGAATTTTTGCAGGTAAGTTGTTCTGAAAGAGCACCTCCACATGCTTCTGTCTTTTTCTTGTCATTATTGTTTCAAGTATGATTTTTATTAGCATATATTCTACAAAATAAAACAATTGGATTCATTATGATATTTTCCTACATGTAAAATCTAGACATACATTTATTCCCTCCCTCTTTTCTTCAATCCTTCCTTCCTTCCTTCCTTCCTTCCTTCCTTCCTTCCTTCCTTCCTTCCTTCCTTCCTTCCTTCTTCCCTCCCTCTTTCCGTCTTTCCTTACTTAGGCCAGTTTTGGCTTGAAATTAGAGCCTGAACGCTATACCTTAACTTTTTCTTCTCAAAACTCATGTTCGGGCCTGAGAGTTTGGCCTAGTGGTTTAAGTGCTTGCCTAGCATGCATGAAGACCCGGATTCGATTCCTCGGTACCACATACATAGAAAAAAGAAGCCGAAAGTGGTGCTGAGGCTCAAGTGGTAGAGCTCTAGCCCTGAGAAAATCTAAGGACAGTGCTGAGGCCCTGAGCTCAAGCCCAGGACTGGCAAAACAAAACAAAAAAAAAAAAACCCAAAAACCTCAGTCCTACTTACTGCTTTTCTTCTTGCTTTTTGCTGGTTAATTGGATGTAAGAGTCTCATGGACTTTCTGGCCCGGGCTGGCATTGAATGCAAGTCCTCAGATTTCAGCTTCCTTAGTAGCTAGGATTCCAAGCATGAGTCACTCACTGTCCCTGTGTTTTCACTTCATTTAGAAAGAGAAGAAAATGTGAAGTCAGCAGCAGGTATGGCTGCCTACCTGCAAGAATGAGACTCTTTTGGGTGCATGCTCTTCTCTTGCTTTTCAGAAGAAAAATTTTGTTATGTGGGACAAAAAAATAATCTATGTTGAAATAACAGTGTTAGGCCATTCACTCCAGGAAAGGCAACAAAATATTTTTATTATGGGTTTTTATTTTGGGGGATTAAACTCAGATTTTGATCATGCTAGGCAACAACTTGAACCTATACTTTCAGCTTTTTGTTTTGTTTTGTTTTGTTCTCAAAGCTCTGGCTGGCTTTGAACCACTGAGCTGTCTGCCCCAGCCTCCTGAGTACGGTGATTATAAACATGTATACTCATGCCTAGCTGGAAGTTAATTTTTTTTATGGAACAAATTACAAGAATCATATTCACTTGAGAATGTGATTATTAGATTGTCAAGTTTAAATAAGAAGAAAGGAAATATACATATTCTGGGCTGAAGACCCATATCATTTATACATTTTAGTTGCCAATTTTCAGTTTTCTGAAATTTCATATGTTTGACCTTTGTAATCATGAAGCAAAGAAATTTTGTTACTTTAACTTTAAGCTGGTTGCTAGGAATCATTCCTTAAAAGTTCCCTGAAGAAAATGCAAAAACATCTACACATTATTTGTAGCTGTCTATATGACTGTAATCACTTGAAGAATGTATTGGTTTCAAACCAAGCACCCAGTTTTTTTTCTGGAAAGGTATTTCAAATGAATGCCAGGTCTTGCTTGCAGTATGGCAATGATGAATGCTGAACATGAAATAAATTAATGCTGGGGATTTTGGTCAATGTCAGCCCTTTCTTCAGTGTGTCAAGTTAAACAAACAAGATCAAGGCAAAGGAAATGGTAATTGTCTCTCTGGAGATGAGCTGCAGATAAGAGCATTGTTGAATCTAAATGCAGAAAATTTTCACAGGCTGTGTCCAGCATTAAAAAAATGAATGTTTAGTCCTTTTAGCTTTTACTGTTTAAGTAACTGCACATTTTAATTTTCAATTTATTACTAGGAATTGCAAGTCATTTAATGAATATTTCTGGTTTTAGTTTCCTGGATAATATTTTTTTATTTTTCTCAGAACATTAGAGTACTTTTCTTCAAAGAAATAGTTTATGCTTCACTTCATGTGCTTTGTAAATAAACATCAGTATTTTGGGTTGAAAACTTTAGGGTTTTAGAAAGAATAAAAATCTAATTTTGTGGATATGCTATGTGGTTTGAGTTTTAAGTAATATTCTTCACTGTAATAAAGTTAAATACATAGAAAACAATTTAAATCCTCTGCAAGTTTTCTTGTAGCATTTTAAAATAATTGAGTATGTCTTATTCAACTCTAAATGAAAGAGCCTATTCATGCTTCATGCAAGTACAGATCTACAGTGAATTTTCCAAGTTAAAAATGCTGCTATATGTTTTATGAATAATATTCATACTCATATATTTTTCTCATACCGTGGCTTTTAGATTTATGTAATATTTAAAGAAAAATTTGACATTTGGAAGGTTAGTACATGATTTACAGTTTTTGACTAAAAGAAAACTCTAGCTTGATCAGTTTTGTTACTATTCATATATTTCCATGGTCTTTCTAGGTCAGAGATAATAAACAAACATTGTTCTGACAAAGATATCAATATTACTTGTATTGCATGATTCATCAGATACAGAGTATATTTTGGGGTGTTTAATATTTTTCTGATGGTTAAGAACCCATATTTACTCTATTAATGATCTTTATTTATTTTTAATATAGATAGGGGTTTTCAGTCATCTTTGTGGAAGAATCACTAAAGACCGAGCCTGGTTAACGTGATTTTATTGCTAGGTGTGGGTTTTTTAACGAACCTGCCATGTAATGTAGGAATCCACCTCTAATAAGCAGTTGCTTGTGAAACAGCTTTTAATAAGGTCACAAAATTCTGACCCATCCTGTAGGAAGATGCTTCTGATTATATGCAGAACTGAGGGTTTTTATTTTCTTGCTGTTTGTTTTTAGAAATGTACTTCAATGTACAACTCTAAAATGTTTATTTTTTCTAATTGTTTTCCTCATGAATGTCCAACTGTATTCATTTTTAAAAAGTAATTTTATTGTTATTATGAGGTGTTTTACAGAGGGGTTACCATTTCCAAAATCAGGTAATGAGTACATTTCTTTTTTTTTTTTTGCCAGCCCTGGGCTTGGGCTCAGGGCCTGAGCACTGTCCCTGGGCTTTCTGAAGGCTAGCACTCTACCACTTGAACCTCAGCACCACTTCTGGCTTTTTGCTATGCATGTGGTACCGAGGAATCGAACCCAGGTCTTCGTGCATGCTAGGCAAGCACTCTACCACTAGGCCAAACTCCCAACCCTTGAGTACATTTCTTTTTTGGAGACTATCACCTCTTCCTTTACTTAGCTCCAGTTTCCGACTCGAGCTACCCCAATCCCACTCCTTTTAAGGTAAATGAACAGATTGGGGAAATGAGATCAGGAAAAGCAAATAGTTAAAGCCAGTTCAGTGTAAAAATAATAATAATAAAGGGAACAATATCCTCAAACTTATAATTACAAGGTGCTTTTTAGATTAAAGGCCTCTGCCCATGGGCTGCATGCAATTTCAAGACTAATTCTGATTTTATCCATTTGGATAAAAATGAATTAACTAAAATCTGGAGTGCTTTTATTTCTAAGGGCAGAACTCTGGACCTATTTTCAAGGACTTTACATGTAGATTACTTAAAAAAGTCTTCAAGGAATTTGGATTTATAGGTGACTTGAGGTTGTCAAATACAGTTACACTAAAAATCTAAAGTTAAATATTGGTTTTGGTTTGACTTTGTTCAATCCCTGAGATTCTGGTTTGTGATATATATTTTAATTGTATTTTATTGTCAGGGTGATGTATAGAGGGGTTACGGTTAACATTTGTCAGATAGTGTATACATTACTTCTTGAACATTGATATCCCTTCCCATGCTTTGTTCTCCCAGTTTCCCTAAGTTTTAAGATAGAATTAAATATACAATGTTTGAAGTTGCTTTAAAAATTTACCCTAGACATCCTAATGTGGATTTGCTTTTGGAGGCAGGCCGATTTGCAAGCTAGATGTCGTTATATTTTTCAGCAGGAGTGGTGTCTTGATCTCTTCTTATTTGAAATGCTCAAAAATGTCTTCCTTCATATTGGAGCTGTAATATTTCTCTCCCCCTCTCCTCTGTGGCTTTTGATAGATCACTTAGTTACCTTTGGCTGCCACAAGAATAACCATTAAATAATAAAAAGGTGTGAATGTGCTACCTTTTGAATCTCTTACCTTTTGAATCTCTTGTTTGTTTTATTTTTAAGCTGATGAGTGCTATTCAGAAGGGAAGAGTGTCTGGAAGCCGACTTGCTATACTCATGAAAACTGCAGAAGAAAACCTGGACCAAAGAGTTCCCATTCCGGTGGACCGCAGTGGTGGAGGATTGTGAGTTTGACCAGTAAATCCACAGCCAAACTACACAGAAATGACAACTATGATGTAACAAGCAGAGATAACTTAATCTAACATCATGGTTGTGGTAGCTGCCCTTTTTTTTTTTTTAACACTGCAAAACATTCCAAAATTTTGGATGTTGGTATATTTGCCAACTTAATTTACCAATACTTCATTTATACTTGACCTTCAGTTGTTTCTTTAAAAAGTATTTTCTCATCTTCAGTGCACATTGACTTGATGTTTTGCATACATTTTATGACCTGTTAGACTTGACATTCTTCTTTTCTGTTTATCTACTTGTTCTAAATCACTTCCAGAGGAAGAATATTTTGGCTGAAAGTGGGGGGGGGGGAAGGGTGGAAAAATGCTGTGACATATATTATGCTCTGGATATTAAGCTTGTAGATAGTAATTTTTTTAAAGCAATGACTTATTAAAATGATGGTATTTCTGGAGACTTCCCAGTCCTTTCTTTCTCCAACTGGTCTACCTCCCTCTTCTAAACACTATTGCATAATTTTACATCCAGAGCATGCCTAGCAAGGCTAAGGGGAAGAAAAAGTTTAGATCTAGTTACAAGTCTTAAAGTGAAACTCTGAAAGCTTCCAGAATAGCAGGTATAAGATAAGGATAGCATTGACATTTTCTCAGAGTTACAGTGATAGTTTCATCTCAGCAGTTCATTTTTTTTTCCCCAGTCACGGCTGGTTTTCTTTTGACTATTAGTGTTGCCAGGAAATTCCTGGATTTTCTACTCAAAAGCCAGTGTTCAATGTGGCAAGTTGGATTTTATGGGATGAGTCCAAATCTTTCCAATCTTTATAGAATAATAATAACACGATGACACAATTTTCACTTTCTAGAGCCTCAATTTTGCAGCAGCAGGTATTGTCAAACCTATCTTAGTTCTTGACAGTCTTTGCAAACAGACAATAAAATGGCAAAGAATAGAGATCACTTAATTTTTATTATAATCATGTTTAAAATAAGGCACAACACTTCAGTATCCATGGTCAATCTATTTGTTAAAAGCCCTTGTTAAAAGCCTTTCTGTACTCAGTAGAAAAAAATTATCTATCTATCTATCTATCTATCTGTCTGTCTGTCTATCTATCTATCTATCTATCTATCTATCTATCTATCTATCTATCATAACAAAACCCATAAAACATGAATAGAAACAAGTCATTGCATTGAATTTAACAAGTGCCAATTTGGTATTTTAAATAGTTATCTTAGTATTTTTTAATCATTCATTTCTTTCTTTTCTTCTTTTCCTTTCAGTCTTCCTTTTTTTTAAAAAAAAGACAAATTGTTCTGTTACTGGGATTTGAATTCAGAACTTAATACTCCTGCTTGGCTTTTTCATTCAAGGCTGGCACTGCATTTCCTCTTTTAAAGCCAGTTATCTACTTTAAAAAGATCAAATTCTATATAGAGAGAAATAGATCACTTTACTCCACAGATTTTTATTGCATAGGCTTGGTCATAGATTTGGAAACTGGTACATAATATGGTTTTGCACCATTATTTCTACTTATGTGAACATAATAAAATTCTGTGGATAAGACTGTATGCCCTAATATAAACCAGGAGGTTTACTTACCTATTTGTGCCATCATCTCTGTAATGAGCAGAAATTACTTGGGGGAGACAGCATTTATTGTTAGTTGAAGTTAAGATGTTTGCCACTTCCCGAAGTAAATCTAAAACTGTGCAAGCGATATTTCGTGCTGTCACTGAGTGATATCTCCAGATATCACTGTGACTTTTTATTTTTTACACTTTTTTTTTCTTCTTTTAATGAATGGAAGCAAATGGCTTTGGAAACTTAATGTTTTTCTATTGACACAATAATTTTCTCTGTTTAGAACCTACTGACACTAAATAGGCAGGAAAGTTGTCTTTTAAAACATCCCAGATGATATACCACAATATTGTACATTTGTACTCTTTTTTTTTTCTCTCCTCTCTTTTTCTCTAGTTAGATCAAGATAACGGTGACTTTTCTCCTTCCCGATTCTGTTACAGTAGGGATGGGATGTAGAGTGTGACTGGCTTGGGCAAACCTGGATTTGAAAATCGAACTTTGTTTTTGCTTGCTTTGCTATGAGTGAAGTTCCTATAAGGACAAAGAAGAGTGCACAATTCTTGATTTGAGCATATCTGCTTTTGCTTAAGGCTGATAATTGAATTCTAAGATACATGCTCCTTCACCAATCCCAGAGACTTGTTTTTAAATACGCTGGTTTTTAAACCATTACTGTGAATAAAAGCACCCCAGCATCTTCCTATATGTTCTTTTTTCCATATATTTTATTGTAATTAATAGAAAGGTTACATTATATCCACCAGATATAAGGTGCATTACTTCACAAACATTGATAACCTTTCTCATGTTCCTGTATGTTCTTTTTTTCATATATTTTTTTTATTGTAATTAATAGAAGGGTTACATGATATTTGCCAGATAGATGGTGCATTAGTTCCCATACATTGATACCCTTTCTCATGTTTTGGTCCCCATTTCCCTCCCCAACCCTCACCCCTCATCTTGTTTTCCCCCTCCTGTATGTTCTTAATTAACCCTTTCTTACACTTTTACCTGGTTTAAGCAAATAGAAAAGATAGAGATGAATAAACCCACTCCAGTCAAAACACAAACCAATTTTATTTTATTTCTTTGTACTCTTTCCTTTATATATATATATATATATATATACAAATTGGTGTTGATGGTTCTGTTGAGGATTATATCCGGGTGCCAGAGATTACCTTTTTTTTTTTTCTTTTGTTTGGTCATGAATGTTATAAGAGCCTTTATGGGGTTTCAGGTGAAGGAAACTCCTCTGTGCTGGAGAGTTGGCTACTGCGTTAACCTGCTCCACTTCAGTCATAACAGTGACAATGCTGGATTATTTGTAGAGTCGAGGTTGTCTGCCTCATGTCCATCCTGCTGTAACACATTTGCTTTCCATCAGTTTGTACTGAGTGTAACTGGAATTTCTACAATTTAAATGCATGTGTCTTATTCTGCTTTAGTTTATAAATGGCTTGTTTTTTTCTGTTTCAAAATAGGTAGCTTACTTTTTTGTTACAAAAAGTTATTCTGACTTTTACTAAATATACTATAAGGGTCACCATTGATTTTCTTTCCCTCTTTTTTATGCATTTGTAAAGCTAATTTACCTCAATGTAATCACATATAAAGTCAATGATGCTGTAACTTGCAGTATTTACATTGTGTCAACTTTTCTTTTTTTTTAGGGAATTAAAACAAGCCCTGCTGTTTTAAAAGAATATCAAACGTAAACACAGTACTAAATGGATATATACACTGCATGTTTTCATACATGGCACTTTTATGTATTGTATTGGGTTATTCTAGATTGGACTGTTAAATACTATATTTGAGCCTGGGTTGTCATTTTTATAACTGTCTTGGTATTTTATTGCCATTATTTATTACTTTTGATATACAGAATGAGCTGCATGCATTTATAGAGCAATAAGACGATGTATTTAATGTGCCTTGTTTTTAACTGAATAAGAACTGAAAGCATGAATCAATAAAACTGATTAAAATGGTCCATTCACTGGCATTTTGGTGTTCCTTGTAGCTAGACAAATAACTTTAATTACTCCTGAACTTTTTTTTCTTAAGTTTGAAAATATTTTCAGAAACTATATTTCAGTGACACATTAATCTTTGAAGTTAGAATTTTATAATTGTGTCTCAAAAGTGAAATCTCTGAATAGACATATATAATTATGAGACTGCCAGAATGAATTATGAATTATTTGTATTAATTTCTTGCTGCAGCCATTAGGGCTATAATTTTTGTATTTGTGAAATCCTACTATGAGCTTTCATTTATTCTATTACAACTCAGTTGAATTCTTTTTCCTTTCCTTTTCATTTTTTTTTTTTGAAAAAAAACAGAACCTTTCAGCCTCTGAGTTTCCAGGCACACTGATGAATTTTATCATAACTAAAATCAATAGACATGAATGGGAAAGATTACATAATCCATTTTGATCATCTTACATGTCAAGGTAGTGCAGGGTTGCCAAGTGTTGATAAATGCTCTGACAGAAAAAAAGTGCTATATATTTTCATTGCCAGTAAATCAGTAAAACTGTTATCGGTTTTAACACTGGGAAAATTTTATAATGTCTATTTTTTAAATAGGTTTTAACTTACATACATCCATGGAGTATGTTTTGGTTTGGTATGCTCAAAGGCATTTGGGAGCTTTTGAAGGTCCTTTGAAACAGAATAGACTATCCAAGGCCAGGGCTCCCAGGCTGATTTGAACAATGAATTGTTTGTTGAATACCTGGAAGAAAACATATAGCAACTCAAGACATTTTTTTCATTGATGTAACCTATCAAACTTGATAGTTCTTTCAAATTGATCAAAAGATTCTCCCCAGTTTTCAAAAGTTGTAAAATTGATGGTCATAAAAAAAAGCAGCATGATATAGCATCAATATCTTGCAATTGTTGTCAATAGTTTTTTATTGCTGGTGTCAGATTTCACCTGATGGGCATTTTGACTTGTGATAGCAAGAAGCAATAGAAGTTTTAAATTGATCTGGCAACCTCAATGAGAGAATGTCTGTATAGGAGCAGAAATGATGAGCCATTTGTACCTGTACTTTGTAGTTTAGGTCTCTAATTAGCTAACTATTTTGTGAAATGCAAGCACAGGACATGATGTATGTGAGCTTAGATGACACCACTGACAGATTTGCAGGTCTTATGGTAAGAGATATGGGTACTTTGAGGAGGGGGAGAAATCAATAAATATCCTTGTATTTTTGTCACCTAGTCCATAGGAAAATGTACATAGAATCTAAGGAAAATTCTGTTTTATCAGAATGATTAGGGCCATCTGGGTTCTCCACTCTTGGCATTAAATTAAATTGCTTATCATACCCTACTAGAGGTGTTCATGTTGGAGCTACCTGAATCTAGGGAGTGTGCAGTATGTATCATGTAATTATAGCTATAGTTCATATATTATATCAGTTGACAGAGAGGAGGATTGAATTGCCTAACACCTGACTTGGACATTTCATCTTGGCACATAGTACAGCTATTACCACTTTGAGGCCATTCAAATCCAGTTTTGTGTCTTAAGCAAAGTATCCCTTTACTCATTCTCCAGGCAAATGACTCCTGTGAAACAAAGTTGCCTCTTATTCCTTTGCTGGTTAGCTTGCTTTCACTGTGTCAAGGAGTTGAAAGTTGCTAAAAATACATATGCATTTGAGAGAGAGAGACAGAGAGAGAGAGAGAGAGAGAGAGAGAGAGAGAGAGAGACAGAGAGAGAGAGATAGAGAGAGAGAGACAGAGAGAGAGAGAGAGAGAATATGTGTATGTATATATATATACACACACAATAATATGATTTTGTTGTTTTAATCTTAGAAACTGAGTCTTTTTTTTTTGAAAGATCAGATTGACTTATTAGTAATTCTGGAATTAGACACACTAAAGTCAGTCTCTTTCCTTTTGTGAGTTTTATTTTTCTAGTCCAATGTAGTAGTATCTTCATCTTTTACCTTACTTTAATGTTTGTTTGTTTTGTTTGGTAGTTCTGGGACTTGGAATCAGGGTTGAACATTGTCCTTGGGCTTTCTCAAGCTAGAGCTCTACCACTTGAGCTATAGCACCATTTCTGGACTTTTCTGTGTATGTGGTACCAAGAAATCCAACCCAGGGCTTTATGCATGGTAGGCAAGCACTCTACCACTAGGCCATACTCCTGTCCCCCCCCCCTTTTTTTTTTTTAAAGCAAGTGCTTCCTTCTGTGGTGGCACCTTCCCCCCCTCAAAAAAGGGGGGGGGGAAGTAAAAGTAAATAGGCTCTTCTTCCCTTTTATTTGTTGCATCAAACAAGTTTTTGTTTGCATCACCATCATTGATTTACAATTCATTTTTATGTATATGGGGTTTTCCTATCCAAGTTAAGAAGCTGTATATATTAGATCCATTGAAATGACATTGAAATATTTCATTTCATCCCATGAATCATTTGCCATCCTTATTGCAGAAAAATGGCAAAATTATAGTGTATCATGTTTTCATAAATTACTGTGCTCTGCCCTAAGACTCAACCAACCCCAGTTCATTTCATTGTCTATTTAGAAAGATTGTGCAGAATCTACTTGTGGTAAACAACTCTGGCTTTACAGCAAGCTGATGAAAATTTCATAATATTACACGTTATTTCTCTGGTATGGTGGAGTATTTAATGTGTTACTAAATATATCATCTATTGTAAAAGTTAAAAAAACAGCCTATGATTGCTAGTATCACAAAAGAGAAAGA